>VDFB02096322.1:0-12280 GCA_007258455.2 Sequoia sempervirens | reverse complement strand
GAGTTGTATATACCACATGTTTTGATGTTTTAATCATATCAATTAGATCAATAGATTGAACTATCTTATATCTTTGTGATCTATTGATCTATTGAAATTGTAGATCTCAAGAGGAAATTAATCTTAATTTTTAATTATTGTTGGAACTTAATGGGTTAAAGGGAGATATTAAAAGGAATGGATAGTGATCACACAACACATTTCAATCAAATTTTGGAAGGCATTCTCAATTGATCATTTAATTAAACCTAATGCACAAGATGATTATAAAAAACAAAAAGTTGAATGTAGAAACATAGAATGTAGACAAAGAGTTTTTAGTACCCAAAAATTTAGAAATAGGCCTAATTAAGGACTCATTCACCCATGGGCGAATGGGTCTTTTGTCAAGATTTTGAAAAATTAAATTACAAATTTCTAAGTTGGTGTTTATGTTTCTAGATTCTGGTTGCAAACAGGTAGTTATAGTTTTAGATTTTTGGAAAATCAAATCTAAATGCAAGTGTGAAATGATGCTAAATGACAAGAAAAAAGACCTAATTTGAGATGCGATTTTGATTCAATTTTTTGATTTAATTAACCAATTATGCAATATGTAAGCACTATGCAAAATTAATGAAATTTTTGAATTTTTCAAAGTTTAAAGAATGCAAAATGCAAACCTAAAACCCTAAATGAGATGCAAACTAATGCAAGTTAACAACCCTATATGAGATCCAGATCAATGCAATACAATGCAAAGTAATGCAAACTTAGTGCAAAACTTAGATCTAGGGCTGAAATAGACTCCAATTTTCAAAATTTTGTTGTACAAAGTCAAGTTCACCAAAATGAAACATAGAAAAATAGGGGGTATATAAAATAAGGGGATGGTATAATGAATCCATTTTCCTATTTTCATTAGGAAATGAGATCCACACAACGAATTGACTTACAACCCTTAGGTGAGTCAACTCAATGAGGGAATCTATTTATTTCCTTATGATTGAGGATGGGGGTATCAACCTAAACAACACTTTTGGGAGAAAAACTAAAAATAGTAAATTCAAATCAATTATGTCCATTCAAACTTGAATCATCAATTTAAAGCATAATACAGACAGAAACAACAAACTTCCTATAGATCTAGGAATGGTAGAGTGATGTGTACTTGTCACCAAAATACAGATTTGAGACGATAACTAGGACTCATTCGCCTATATAGGCGAATGGGTCTTTGTGCAGAGGTTTCAACTAGCTTTTGGGAGCCTCTGATGTCAATTTGTAGCTTATGTTTGATCTGAGTTTCAATGTCAGAAATTTGGAAATAAACTTTGTAGGTGAGTTTTCATGGATTGATGACAATGTTGACAACTTTTTGCAACTTTGACAATTTTTCCAATTTTGATCTTTAAGAGATCTTCAATCCTTCTTCAACCTAAGATCTGCAACACAAACATAAGAGGGAAAAATTGTTTGTTTTTGGTGAATGGGGGTTTGCCTTGGTCAAACCCTGTTTTGGTAATGGGTGATCCCATAATACTAGTTTACAATTTCCTCCATGAAGAAAAATTGCTAAAACACTCTGAAGATTTTTTTTTTTGGGTTTTTAGTGGTTCACTCAAAGGGGGGGGGTTCACATGAACCTAAAAAGGGGTTTGCTTGAAACCACTTCGAGCGACCCCCTTTGTGATGTTATTTAACAGGTTTTAATGGTTTTACTATTCTGAAGAATTGTTCAGCCATGATTTAGAGGCACATGAAAATACCAGAGTACAATACTCCATCTTAATTATTCCCAATCATATTGGTTAATTAATTAAGTCACTTATCACTTTAGTTACTTAAGCTAAACTTAGGCACATTAATAATTATTTATTTATTAATTATTAAGTGTGCACACTAGGGTTTCCTTTTTAGGTTTCACTTTAGGGTTTCTTGATCTCCTTTTATAAGGATTGATCTCATTGTAATTATTAACGGGAGAATATCTGTAGCTTTCATATCTTCTTGAAAGTTTTCTCTCTTTTGTAGCTTTTTCTTGTTGAAGATAATTGCACATATTGTTTTGCATATCTCTTGTGTGGAAGGTGTTTTGTTTGTTGTTTGATCCTGTGGCTCATGGTTTTGTGCTTATTTCACAATTTTAACACGTACTAGGTACTGATGTCCTTAGTCTAGCAAAAAAATTGAATTTCGATACATACAAAAAAAGTTATGTTGTATATGATCTGCCTATATCTAAATTGTAATTGGTTTGACTTCAAAACTTAATTAAGAAAATAAAACTCTATGAAACCAAATGAACATGCTAGATATCATAGTTACAAAGCTAAATTGAAAAAAATAAAATTTATCCTTCATACAAAAAAAGTTATGTTGTTTACGGTGAACATCACTCTTTAAAATTGGTGTTTACTATTAAAAAATAATTTTCAAAGGAGATGGAAAAATAAATACAATTTGATTCCAATTTTTTTTAAAAATATATATTTAGAATCTACAAACAAAATGCCACAAATCACTAGTTTCATCATCTTCAAATTCCTCATGGTTTAGCAACTATAGGTGCTCGAAAGTGAAGATTTAGTTCAATGTCAAGTTTGGCCAAAAAGTGTAAACCACTATTGTGGGATCACCCTAATTAAACCTTGAATTGAAATAATGAAATATGAAAGGAATGATGAATGAACAATGTTATGTTACAACTCCCAAACCCTTGAATAAACCTTTGAAAGTTTGAAATCTTGAGTTTGATCTTGCATGAAATGGCTTCAATGAATGTGGATCTTGATGCTTGAATCTTGAATTGAATGCTTGACTTGAATCTTTGAAACCTACATCACAATGTTAGCTCCAAAAACATGCATGATTGTAAAAGACTTTGACATGATGTTTGAGGTCTTGATTGCTGCAATAAATCATTAATAAATCTGCTCTTGAATGCCCTTGATCATAATCTTTGCTCTTGTAAACTTGAATTATGCTCTCATGAATTTTCTTTTTAGACTTGATTTGATAAAAATACCTTGTATTTATAGGTATGTATCCTTAATTTCCTAGAAACTAACATTACAAGTCGACATTAAAATTAGAATTTGGGGACATTAAAATACTACCAAAAACATATTTTAAATTTAGGTTCAAAGGCCTAGGGAGGACCCATTCGCCCATGGGTGAATGAGTCTTAGGTCCCTATTCTTGGAACACACATTGATCAAGGTAATGTATTATGTGTTGGCATTAATTGTTGTTTGGCTTCCCCTTTGAAAAATGTAATTTATTAGGCTTGTAGATGTAAAATAGGGCTTATTAAGGCATAATTAAGTCCAATTTAATTGAGGGGACCCAAACAAAGTGTGAAAATGTAAAGGAGTACATTTTCCTACACACACACAGACACTATATATATATAAGTTCTTACCTTCTTCATAATGGGTCTAACATCTCTAGCACCTAGGAAACTAAGACAATTAATGCACTCTGAAAGGAAAATCAGAAGCAAGACAAGTAGAAGATCAAATATATAATTCAAGTCAATTGCACTCTGCAATGTATCAATAAATTCATGCTCAAGTATTTTATAATATTTCTTATTTCTTATTATTATTATTATTATTATTATTATTATTATTATCATATGTGATAACACTTGTAGGATCTCAAGGAAATCTCTTCATCCTCGTTGTGTGAGGTTGACATGGATGCATCAGTCCAACAATGGTTTCAGATATGAGTGGTAAGATATCATTGTGTTTCATTATCATTATCATTTATTGTTTTGTCATTGCTCTTGTGAGAGCACATACTCTTTATCATTAATCATCATTACCATTGTGGAGGTGGGAACACCAACACAAGGTTTGACCAAGACAATCACCTATACAACATAAAACTTCTCCTTGTAAGGAAAGCTCGGTGCGGAAACGCCTTCCAAATGCAAAATTCTCAGGAAAGAAATGTAATTTTTTTTATTTAATTCAAGTTACAGTCATTAAGATGCACATTAATTAGAACATGAGAATAAACAATTTAACACACACAGAATTGAACATCAGATTTTATGTGGGAAAACCCTTATGGGAGAAAAACCCACACACCAAGTAAAGCCACTTTGTATTACAGTAAATCAATTACATACAAAGTTACATACTCCACCTAAGGTGTTAATTCACAACAACAAATAGTTCTATTCTTTCACAGTGTTATAATGCTTGTATGACATACAATGTAGAACAACAATCAACCTGATGGAACTTTGATTTTCTTGTTCCATTTTAAACCCTTGTCACAATTTGGGAGGGTTTATGATTCATTTTTCATAAGTGCTTGAATGTTCTATTTTGTTGTTGACTCCCTATCGCCCGCTGCCAATCAGTCTTAAAATTTATATCCTATGTGTTATTATGGCTTTGGAGTCCTTAAGTCCTTTCTATCGTATCACCCTAGAGAGTCCCCTCCATTAAAACATCTTATGAGCACGTGCCTAAAGGTTCTCACTTAAGTTCAACCGGCCTTTTGTCTTTATCGCTCACCGCTAATCTCTTTTGAAGTGAATGTTCTAAATCAGTGACGATCGATGAAGTAATATCTCTTTGATATCACTCATTGTGAATAGCTGCTTGAACTTCTAATTTAAATGAGTGATGAGTGAGGTTCTTGGTATTGTTGAAGGATCGCTTATCGCTAATGGTTTCTGACCTCTCAATATTATAATAGTGATCAGCAATGCCCTTCGGCCTTATGATCTTATTTTCATCGCCTATTTGCGGATATGTTATAAAATGACTTTTCAAAATCAGCGATGAGTGAGGATATGAATTTCCATTACATCGCTTCTCACGGATTTATTTTGAGCACTAAGTTCTTGATTAGCAATACACAATATGTAATAACATTATGATAATCTCTCATCGCTAATTGCTTGCACATCATATGAGGAGGATTAGCGATGAGTGATGGCCTAATATTTTATCGTTTATCGCTGATCCATTTCAAAAGTTTACTTTCAATTAGCAATGAATGATAAAGTTCCTTATTTAAAAAAAACTTCTTTCGCTAATCTAGGTATAGCTTATTTGTGATACATTTTGTGTCATTGATTTTTCATATAGGTGTACGTGTCCAAATATGATGCTTTCACTTTATCTCTCGTCGTTGATAGGAGCCAAGGTGCAAAGCTGGATCAACGAGGAGTGATGAAAAGGAACGTGATCAAGGAAAGGGTCACAAATCTAAGGGTTGATATTTCATTGCATAAAACTCTTGTATCGCTAATAAAGCTAGGTGAGGATGAAGTAAATCAACGAGGAGTGACAACTACTACATGAAGAGGCAATGTCGTGGAATCTTGAGGATTTCATATAAAGCAAAGAGGAAGGTGGTGAGATGAATTAATAACCTTTCATCTTGTTTTAAAGCTGAAAGATCAACGATCATGGTTTAAACCTGAACGACTAATTGTCAGTTCTCTCGCGTGAGCTTACCATCAAGTATTAATGGTGGCACGACTCTCTCTTGGCCGTAACAGAAAGTAGATATCTGGTTGATCGTCCATTCAAATTCATTGGCTAGTGGAAAGGATACTAGAAGCTGATGAAATTGCGAGGCAAGCTCCAAAAGTTATCAATAACCAGTGTGGCACAACTTTCACCCGGGTAAGCAAAACTGATATTTCCTTCTAATTGAAGTAGTGAGGTGAATGCCTTGGAGAGTTGATAAGACATTGGGGAATTGTCTATTTTCATTTCTGGTAGTTTCAATTTGGTGATTGAGCACTGTATAAATTATGAGGAAAAGTGTCTTGTTCAATAGTAGTGTTTTGTCCTATCATAATTGTGAAGGGTTTCATTTGATTGTGAGAAATTGTAAACCCTAGTTCCATTTGCATTACAAACATGAGTGACCTAGAGCCTAGTGAATCTAGTGTTAGACCAGAAAGGAAACCAAAATAGAAGAGGGTTAAAAGACTTAAAACTCAGGATGCTTCAGTTGAGGTTAAGTCTAAGCTAGTGACAGAGTCTAACCCTATTCGTCAAGTACTCCTGCACCATCCACTAGGTCTAGGAGTGCAAAGAAAGAAACAAAAAAGTGCAACACCAAAGCGTTGGGAAGACATCAAAGAAGAGGATACAGATGTTAAAAGGCTACAAGTCATGATTATTTGGAAAAGCAAATTAGGTTGTCGATAATGTTGAGTGGTGAAAACCCAAGGTACAAGATGAATTGTTGGTATGCTTTCAATAGGAAAAAAATTTTCAACAAATACATGATAATGTTTTATGAAGTTGAACCTTATGAAGGAGATTGAATTGTCTAGAATGTGTTTGCAGAAGTGGATTTAATGATGAGATTGTAGGCACTACTGTAACCCTCTGGCGGAAGACAATCAAAGTGAGAATAGTGATACCATAATTAAATTATGCTGGAGACAAAATAAAAATGTATTTGGGATTCAAATCAATTATACCTACAAAGGATTAGGATGTTAGGTGTCCAATATTGAGTGAAAGTTTTGCATTCAAAAGCTTAACAAACATAGAAGGAAGCTTGAGGGAGATATTTATTGCTAAGGATGTTGAGCCTTTTGAGTTTGAGGAGTTTGAAGATTATTTCAAAAACACTTATTATTGCTTAAATCAAGTACTGGCTCGGGACTTTGAGGTTAGGATAGCTTCTAATTTATTGGTGATGGTGGTGGATATACAAAATCATAATAGAAACATTGGTTTTGATTATGCTAACTTTGTTGTTGAATGGATGCATGAGGATTTCCTTGATTTGAAAAAGGAGGTGCTCCCTTTTTCCTTTCCCCATTACTCTTTTTTGATGCATATGCTCTTATGGGAAGGTGATTATGAGTGGAAAAGGAAATTAAATCTGAAGATTAAGGACAAAGAGAATAATGCTATACCTGTACAAATATGGACATACATTTGGGATCAAGATTGCTCCAATTCCAACTACATCTTGTTTTCCAATGTTGTGAGATATGGTATCTTAGAGTCATTGGGTGTAGCACCTATGTTTAGACTTTCTCCATAAATTAGAAGTCTTATGCACCCAAAAGATATACTAGATTCTAAGGCCACACATAATTGGGTAGATTGGTTTCTACATTCTGAATATACTTTGATCAGGCCTATGGAGCTAAGGTGGCACCTCATTTTCTACCCCTGTATGTCTCAGATGGGTTGGATTTCATGGAGCTCATGTGGCAAATTGATGTCATGGATTATGAAATGTTTAGAAAGGTCAGAAAAGGCACTGTGATACATCCCGAATGTACTTTTTGCTTACTTCAAAGTCACTGTCCCTGAGGGGTATGAAAAGCTTGGCATCATGGTAAATAATCTTAGGATGCCTATTGACGAGATTAGAGTTTTTGATCTAGAAGGGTTTGTGTCAGGAAGAAGAAGACAAAAAAGCTTAGGAATCATACACCATGAATTTTTGTATAAAGATGATGTACTAAGGAATCTGACAAGTGATGAGGCTGTCATGACTAGGAAAAGAGAATGGAAAACTATGACAAACCTTGAGGGAGAACTTATGAAAAGGAATGCATTCTACATAAGTCCATAGAAGTGTAATTTACCGACCCCTTAGGAAGGGCTTTACTATGATAGGGACTATCAATGCAGGGGAGTTTAAGAGGAGAAGAAGGTAAAGGAGGGTTGTTGGCAAGAGCTTAATTTCTCTAGAACAACAACAACAGAGGCTATGAATGGGGCTTTGTGAATGTTCAAGAGTGGGGGAAGAACAAATGAGTGGGAACATGTGCTAGGAAATGAGGAGTTGGAGCAGAAATTTCCCCTTCCTCATATTGAACAAACTCATAGTTCAGATGTCCCTCCTGACAGGATTGTCAAATGCCAGTATGATAGAGACAATGATGATAATCCTAGGATTTGGGAGTGTGATGAGTTTTAAGCGATGATAGAATTTAGTAACTTAGTCTAAAAAGGAATTTCAAAAGAGTTTGTAATAGTGGAATGAGATAAAGGAGAGATTTAGGATCAACTCAGGAGCTAATTTGAACTAATCAGGGGATGAGAGAGTGAAGCAAAAGGAGAAAAGAAAGTGGGAGCTAAAATTATAGCTTCATTCCTCCCACTTCAAAGCTCAAAAATTGGCTCAAGGGCCGATTAAGGATATGTTACATTTACTAGAGTGTACTATCATTCATGCATATAACATGATACAGGTTGGAGGAATCCTCAGAAGCTTTGATATTTAAAGAAGACCAATTTGAAGACAAAAGTGTTTGGTTGGATATATAGTCCAATTGCATATCACCATTTGGTCTATGGCGCCTAATACTAGCAAACATGAGGTGGCTAGGCCTATTGAAGAAGTTATTGGTTCACTAGTGGTCAAAAGAGCTACTGACATAACTCCTATCCAGGCAGCTGAGTTAACTACACATGCTGCAATGCTTAGTATGGATATCTTTGGTTAAAGAGTATAATAAGGCCTTGAATGAGCTGAATCAAATGAGAGCCACTGTTCAGGCTACTCAGAAGACAGTAACTTAGCCATATTCTTCTTCTTCATTTGATATGTCTACACAGGATAGGGAAACCTTGGCCTTAAGAATTGATGAATTGAAAGGTCAATTGATTGCTGAAAAAGAAAATGCCAGGTAGGCCAAACTTGAAACTATCAAGGTGGCAAATGATATTTTCAAGGATGTGTTGAAGTATAGGGTGACCAAGTTGGTCCACAAGGCTAATGATGTTTGGGCCACATATAAGAATATTCATGAGGCAAATACAAAGTATCTACAAGTACAAGAGGCCTTTAGAAATGAATGGAATAATTGGATTACTAGGGTAAATTCTTTGAAAGAAATGATGATAAAGATGAATGAGGACCCCGAGGCACCTACCAATATTCCTAATATCTTGCAAACTATTGGCTAAATAAATGAGATAACTACTTTTCATTGAAAGTTAGGTATACAACTCCAGAGTAAGTTGAAGATATTCAAGGAGATGGAAGAACGTGGTATGCCTCAAATATTGAATCAAAAAGGTGAATTGCATCCATTTGACACATGGTAGAAACATTTGGGAGGAATGCTTGGAGCATCCATGATGACCTTGAGTGTCACTGACTATATTTTGCTCAATTCAAATATTGACACAATGGTGGAAATTGAATCAAGGATGGACATATTTGTTAAAGAATCTAGGATTTTAATTGATGTCAGGTATTCTTAGTACATTACTAAGGTGCATGATTTATTGAATGTAAAATGGCCCACTGAGGAGGAATACAATACTTGCTTGGAGAAATACACAGAGTAAATCTATGTAGGGATTAGTGAATGAGAAGAATAATGGACAGGAGAAGAATAATACATAGCCTGAATACAATACAGATTAGGCTTTTGGTATAACATGGTAAAATATTATTCTCTCCTCAAATTCAAATGAATAGCATGTGATGCTAATGTGGATTAATGAAATTTGACCTTTTGTCTACTTTCCTTGTCTTGCTTCGTAAGTTTTTTTGTTTTGATTTTCCCATGGTTGGCATTTTTTGAGCGCATGGAGAATATTTTGATACTGTTGTAACAAACTAATGATGTTTTTTGGAGGTGGGACCTGTTTTCTACAAAGACTTGAGGTCAATTTTTCCTCATGTTTATTTGCTCCACTTGAAAACTCAAGTATAACTGAAAATGGAATATTGTTACAAGCGATCCAATGAAATCATGAAATGTGTGCTATCTGGCATGAAGCTTGTTTGCTCCTTCATCTCTATAAGAAGGAATTCAGGGCCAGAAGCATGGGAGTTGAAATTTTTTGAGTTAATACTGTTAAGTTGTCAAGATAATATGAAGCAATTTTTAGAGTTTTTGTCTTAAGTTTCTTTTGGAGTTCATATTTATGCATGTAAATCTGATAATGATATAGCATTTATAATACAGAGTAATATCAATTTCATGGCTATTGTCTCTCCTTGTATGCATATTGTGAGTTATGAGTGAAAGTAATCCAAGATTTCTTTCATTTGTCTCTATCATTGCTTGATGGATGTTTAGCTTCATGCTTGCTTATTGGTTCAATGAATTAATGTAAGTGCTTGTATGAGATTAATGACTTACAAGAATTGGGTGCTAGGATATGTGTAAGTAGTAATAATCATGAACGTCACAGAGAAATGTTGTAATGCAATATTTCTTGAGGTTATAGGTGTTATCATTTGAATTGTTATTAGGTCACATTGAATGGTATTGACTCCGTGCTTGGGATAAAGACACTGGTTCATGCAGAGTATTTCTGTTTCACTTTCAGTGTTGATTCATTAGCTACTCAATCTTTAAATCATAAAATCTCAAAGGGATACTATTGTTGTTGTTTGGTGTTAAGATTCCACTCTCTCATGCTCGATATATATGACATTAATACATAAGCTGCCAACTTATTTGATGCATATTATTGAATGGTTTTACAAGAGTTATATGTTGTTGACAATGTATTTGATTGATATTTGTGTAAAGTGTTTAAGTATACATTGTGGGATTACCCTCCCGGGTTTCACAAAGCCCAAAGAGTAGGAATAGAAGTTTTGCAACCTCTATTTGTTTGTGAAGCTGTGAGTGGAAATGGTGAAATCATGAGTACACTTGGAGAGATGATTTTGGTTTCTTAAAAACCAAGCATATGAAACTCTCATCCAATCAAGCAGCTTACTTATTTTGAATTATTATAGTATATATTAGGCATCCAACCATAGCCCTTGATTCCAACCATTTCCATATACTCAAAACCATCACAAGCTGCGTTGTGGCTTGATGTCACAGTTATGAGATTGCCAAGTCGATATCAACCAACCACCAATGGTCATTAGAAACTTAATGCTCACTAAACATCTATAGGAATTGTGCAGGTCCCACCGACACCGCGATCAAAAGTTTACACATACTGTAGAAGTCCTTGGGGCCACTACAAAGGCATGGGGTTAGCGGGCACCATTAGATTAATGACGAATGTACACCACTCAGTTAATTCCTCTCACTTCATAGGAGTATCGAAAACCATCACAAAGGGACACAAAATTAGCGAGCACCGTTAGATTATTATAATCACAACCATCGATTGTTATATATAGCATCACATCATTGTGGTCCCCATTGCCACCGTGACATCCAAGTCACCACCGCACCACTTAACAACTTGGTACTGGTCAGGTCCACCATGACACGTGTCTGAAGCCCGCACACCCTGTGGGAGTCACTTGGGACCCACTACAAGAGGTGTGGGGCTAGTAGGCGCCATTGGATTAAATTCATTCCAAACGTTCATCAACATCATATTATATCACACTGTTGTGGTCCCCATTGCCTCTTTCATTCACCATGAGTTATTGAGCTGATAGATGTCCACCGCTTAGTCAATCCCGTATGAAGTTGCTATGTCACTAGAAAACCTAACTTCATAACCTCTATCGGAGGTTAGGAATTTCTCAAAACCCGTGACACGCTGATAATAAAGAAATCCTCAATATCACTAAGTTGGGAGGTTGTGAAAATTCAAAACTCTGTGACACAGGTTCTAAAGTTATGACTTTCAGCGATTCCACGACATACATGCCAAAAAAAGGAAAAAACACACCAAGTTCAAAAGTTCCAAGCCAACAAGTTGAGGCACATTTTCCAACATGCTCCCACTTGATGAAGACTTACTAGCTTCTTCCGAACTCAAAGTTATTTAAAGTCATAATCCCCAAGCCCATCGAATTGGCACACCACCTATACTTGTTTGTGCTCACAGGCTTTGTCAATGCATCAACAACATTCTCCAGAGTATCCACCTTTTCAAGATTAACCTTTCCATCCTCCACCATATCACAAACAAAATGATACTATACATCCATATGCTTCATCGTGGCATGGAAAGTGAGATTTTTTGCCAAACAAATAACACTCTGACTGCCACAACAAATAGTAACCTGCCCTGCATTGAACCCAACATTAGAACACAAACGTCTAAGCCAAATGGCTTCTTTGTAGGCATGTGTTTCTACCATATATTCCACCTCAGTAATAGATAAAGCAACTACAACCTACCGCTTACTCATCCAACTAATTACACCACCAAATAACATGAAGATGTATCCACTGGTGGACCTTCTGTTGTTAATGTCCCCTACACCTAATCAAAATCCACATATCCACAAATGCTGAGAGATCTCTATGATCTTGCCGAGTTTCCATGATAACACAATGCATACTATGAAGTACCCTTCAAATACTTGAAAACTCTCTTCACAACATCCCAATGCGGTCTTC
>VDFB02096321.1:0-49632 GCA_007258455.2 Sequoia sempervirens | reverse complement strand
AATTTGGTGGGTAGTTTTTGCTTTTTCAGGTGGAAAGTTAGGACCTCCTAGGTCGTCAATGGCAGATGGCCAGATACCAAGTGTCGAAATCTAAGCTTAAAACACTCAAATGAAGACTTTATGGCGAGATAGGTGCAAAGTGATGCTTCGTCTCAGAGAGATGCCTTTTCGTCGAGATGAAAATCATCGAAATTTTTTCCAACTTTGGAGCAAAAGAGCCCCTGCTAGCTAGAGGTGCCCTAGATTTCAGAGGCCCAGATTTCATTTTTGAGATTTGTCACTTCTAAGAAGACTTGTGCAAAATACTATCAGCTTTGTGATGAGCCAGTTAGCTTGAAAGATCTGTCTAGCACCTAATACGAGAGATTGAACGAGAAACAAAGGAGATTAAAATTTGACTAACATTGACCAAAAGCTCTAGAGGTCGTGGGAGCCTCCATCTTTTGAGGTACTGTGATGAAGGTTTCTGACCAAAGGATACCTAGAATGTTTGTCTCAAACTTGGTTAGGCTTCGCAACGAATCTTCCAGCAAGTTAATCTCAGTTGTTGAACTGCCAGAATCAATAGTCAAACATAAGGTCTAATCATGGTCAAAATGTCAAGGAAATAGCAAAAGCGCCCCTAGAGGCCAAGGGCGCCCAAGTTTTTGGAGCCTTAAATGCAATCGTTTTGGTCATCTCAAATATTCATCCTCTTCGTGATGTTTCTAGCTTTCTGTTGCATACCTTAGCCGGGTCAAAGGACAAGTCAGCAGCTTGCAACTGAGGATTAAGTGTGGATTCAACCAGTTTGAAAAATGGCTATCTCTAGGAACAAAAGCACCCCTGGAGGCCAGGGGCGCCCTTGATTTTAACCTAGTAGATGATGATTTTTGGAAAAGTTCTCTCCAAGAGCTCTTGTGTGGAATTGAGCCAGCTCTACAGTGAGCTTGTCAATCAATTCTAAAGTTTTGCCAAACACTGGAGGACGTGAGATGAAGGGAGGTCAAAATCACCTTCAAAATGATGAAAATGCATGAAAATTTGACTGTCTAAAGACAAAAGAGCCCTTGGAGGACAGGGGCGTCCAAAATTTTGAAGCCTCAGATCTTAGAATTAGGGATTGCAACCTCAAGGAGTTTCTTATTAGTTTTGATCCTGCTCTTCAATGAAACTGTCAACCAATCCTCTAGGCACATCAGTCAATCAGAATCAGCGATCAAACATGGGCTCCAGTGAGGTTTGTAAATTGAAATTTTCAAGAAAATTTCGAACTCTGGAAAAGTGATGCCTAAAGTCAAAGTTTAAATTTTGACTCAAGTGCATGAATCACCCTATAATGGTGGAGATTGTGAACTGAACTTAACTATTATTTAATCTTCAGTTGTTCGACTTCAACTGAACTTAATCTTTGCTTGCAAAGGGGTGACTTATTTTTGCATGTATAGTTAACTGAAGTAGTCAAAGGTGGCGCCCAATTTAGGGCGAATTTCTCAATTTATTAACTAAATTTAAGGTCCAATCAGAAGGTGTCGTACATTTGAGAGGTCCAATCAAAGGGTGGTGCCTAAATTTAGGAATTGGAAGCATATTGTGACACCTTTAGACTTGAATTAATTTATTCGTCATATTAGCGTTCATTATTCTCATAATAGGTGGAAGCAAACATGTATTTTCTTGAGCAACAAAGATCTGAAGGCGCTTCAAACAATTTTTTTTAGTGTTCTTCACATTGCCAAGTCCAAATTGTTCAGAAGATACATTTTTCCAGACTTCATTTTTCGAGTGCATGCAAACTTCATCAAATCCAGTTCAAGCATAGGTGACTTTTACAAAGGAAGAATAATAACTTCTATTTTCTATCTCTAAAATTCTTCTATCCTTGTCTTAGGTTTTCTCTCGCATGTTAAAGTAAATGGCAGAATTTTAAGAATCTGATCATCTAGGTTCACATATTTCAGTGTCAGCAACAAAACCCATGTCTTAGTTGCTTTCATTTCGGAAGCATTGTATTTATTTCCAAAGATTCCTTTGCATGTGGGCCAAAAATTCACTGTTTCCAAAATCGAATCATTTGGGTTTGCTTAGAATTATCATTGCCTACAAAACCCATGTGCCAGTTTTTCTCAGGAAAAATTGCCCCGGGAAACCCTAAAACCCCTATAGTTCTCGATTGAAAAGCCTTTGCATGCTTTGATAAAACTCATCTTTTCGAATTTCTAATCATTTGGGTTTGCTTAGAATTCAATTCTCTACAAAACCCACGTTTTAGAAAAATTCCAAAAAAATCTCTCACAACTAGGTATTTTTAGGCATGCTAGAGCCTTTTTCAGCTTTTTTTGAAAGTTGTCTGAACATATCTGACTTTACAGTAAAAAATCCAAATTTTCAAAATGCAATTCAACCCCATAGATTACAAGGCCAAATCAGTCTTGGTGCACGACTTTTTGAAAACCTTCAATACAGACTTGGGTCATGTCTATCCAGTGGTCAAACTGAGCATGTTCGAAGGTACCAACAACACTACAGTCAAAAGTCTTGAGCGTTCTGGGTTGCTGGCAGCTCCATCTATTCCTATCACAGGTTTTGATCTCAAGTTTTTCATTGCATGCATAAAGCACTACAACTCATCCACAAGACAAATCAGATCAGCCGATGGGAGAGTCATTTGCAGCCTCAAGCCGAGAGACGTTGAGAAGTGCTTTGCTATTTCTCCCTGCTCAGATAATTTTACCGTAGTCATTAAGTCTTGTGATAAGATATGGTATGAAGACCAAGAAAGATCTCAGAGATGGTTAAAAGTACAAAAGACCAACATGCCAAAGAAAGTTGGGCATGGGGAGTTCAAGGATGAAATTTTTATTTTGATAACTTTGCTCAACCGGGTTACAAGTCAGGAGGAAGCTAATATTTTCTGACCGTGGATGTTCTATGTAATTTCTCGGATTATTGATGGTAAAGAGCATTTTGACTAGGCCATGTTAATCAGCGAGTGTCTTCACCAACAAATCACAGGATTCCTTAAGATCGATGAGTTTCACATGGTTTCTTTCCTGGTCTACTTAATTGCGTTTCAAGGCAATTTTAGACATTTGAAGACCAATGGAACTCTTGGCGTTCAGCATGTTCACGAATATTACTCACAATTGGAGTTCTCAAAGGCTAAATAGGAATTCAAAGCGGTGAATGATCACTTCCTCATGAAGACAGTCAGAGACCTCGATAATGAAATGCACATCAGGATTTCACCATAGGAAAAATCAGCAATGGGGAGTTGGGCGGATTGGTTCATTCAATTCCCCACTTTCACATATATTCGAGTGTATGGTTACACCGAAGAACCTCTGATGCTACCGAGGTACCCGTCAAACAATGTCCTATTCATGGATTTTCTAAGACAAGCTCAAGAGGTTCACTCTTTTCTTTGTAATTGCCATAAGACAAAATTCACCTTTCCATTTGGACTAGGTATTTACAAATGCAAGACTGTCGCGGATTGCAAGTTAATGACAAACGAGTTAGAGAAACTCCACCTCAAGTATCTCATCAAGAGGCATTCTTATGATCCTTTGGGTCATTATGCAACTCAGTTGGAGCAAAGTAATTCACACAAGCCAACACTTGAGGATTTTTGGGCCAATTGCGAAGATGAATTTGAAGTGTGCCAACATCATTACTGCAAACTTACTATTTCTCAGCTTGCTGATTTCCAATCAGAGGATGTTGAGGGTTTGTTAGATGATGACAGAGAGGTGTTACTTAGCTCATTCAACAAAGATCAAGTTGCTCGCCAGCCACTTCGCCAACCAAATTGGTGGCAGAGTACTTCAATTGAGGGCCTGTCAAGGATAGTTATCAAAACTAGCATGCACATCTTGGACAGCAAGAGAAGGCGAAGAACAGTTCCAGTCATGGAGATGCTAGTAGAGTTTTCTTCACTACCTTCTACCTCAAGGTCAAGGCCTCAAGTTAAGGTTATCTTGAAGCTGCCTGAAGGTGTTAGAATCAATGGGAACACAAAGGGAAGAAATACCGGCAAGCAGAAGCAAAAACAGGTTGAAAAGGCGCCTGAAGTTCCAGTAGAGTCGGTTATACAGGTTGAAGCAGATTCCTCATCTCCTAGTTCACCATTTTCACCACAATCACCTCCCATTGATATTGACTCAGAGCCAAAATCACCAATTGAGGAAGCCTCAACACCAGTTGATCCATTAGAGGTTGATACAGCAGCAGCAGTCTCTCCTCGAGAAGATGACATTGCTCATTCATGTTGGCTTGAGAGTTCCTTAGGGAGAGAGAGGTGAGAGCCTTCATATCAGCTTGATTTGTTTCAGTTTGGCGATCCTTATCAAGAGAGGTCGAACAAGAAAATCAAGAAGCAAGTTCACATAGAGAAAACTCCTGAAGCAGAGATTGTCATTAAAGTTGCTATACCACCAGAGGGAAAGAGCCTGGATGAAGTCGAAGTTGGTGACTTCACCTTCTTCAAAGCTAATCTTGGCAGGAGCACTCGGAGAATGGACGTGAGCATCTTCAAGGTTGTCGCAAGTAATCTTGAAGAGCGTGTCATGAAGGACGGAGAAGATAAAGCGCTCCTCAAGGCTGAAATCAAGCAACTTCGGTAGTACATCTCTGATCTCATTCATGGAAGCTCAAACAAAGCACCTGGTCTTCCACACCTTCAAGGGACACCTGCAAAACAACAAAAGTTGGATTGATTATTCAATCGTGGAAAGCTCTTGGACAACTGGATTGAAGATTTCATTGTTGCAGGTCGATACCTTCTCACAGAGTTATATCAGTTGAGGTACAATGCACATGAGCTTCATCAGGGTATCCAGCAGCTTGAATTGACCACAACAATGGGCAATTTGAGGGACTTGATACTCATATCTCAGTTACTAGTTGCATATGACGCCATTGTAGCAGATGAAGATAAAAGGAAGATTTTCGCTTGTGGAAACATATGAGAGAATCTCTACAAGGATGGATGCACTCAAAGAGGATGTTACTGGAGCTCTCAAACTCATCAACGAGTTTATCACCCAGATCCCATGCCATTATCTTCGTGAAGATGGTACCCACAGTGATCTTGATGTAGTATAGGCCGAGTTTGAGAAGCTTGTTCATGATAATCTTGATGGAGATCCTGTGGCGTCTAAGTTGGATCACTTCTCTATGATGACAACTAGTTTCAACAAGGCAACTGAAGAGGTCAAAGAATGTCAGAGGGTGATCAGAGATGGTGAGAAGGAGTTGAATAGGCAGGTTATCATCGTGGATAGCATCAAAGTGTTGAAAGATGAGATGGTCAACCAGTTCCTGGACGAGGTGATACCCTGTGATGGCTTGGAGTAGTCAATCAGTTAGAACCTGCAGTTATTTTCAAGGATAGAGTCAAAAGCAGCAGTTAAACTCGACATCGGTCTTGAGTTCTAATTGCTGATTTTATGCATGCTTATCTCATTCTTGGAGATATCTTTGGAGGAAGTCGGACTTTCAGTTAGGATCAGTTGACTATAATGTCCCCTTTTTGATGGGAACATTTGAACCCAAATCTTGCAATCGAAGTATTGCTCAAAGAGACATTGGAATGTTTAGAGATTGATAAGTTCAGTGATAAAAACTAATAGAACCAGAAATGGTATAAATATTTTGTTCACGTCAAGGAATTATTCATTTATTCTTATCACTTCTATGAATGATTCTTCTATGAGTGGACATTAATCAATAGGTGAAATTCTATTCCATCATTGGTTGCTATAG
Organism: Sequoia sempervirens; assembly: GCA_007258455.2. Classification (NCBI taxonomy): domain Eukaryota; kingdom Viridiplantae; phylum Streptophyta; class Pinopsida; order Cupressales; family Cupressaceae; genus Sequoia; species Sequoia sempervirens. Next base: position 43,887 of record VDFB02096321.1, on the reverse strand, counting down.
TGAGTGAATAGCCATCATTGCTTAGCCATTATTACCTATAAGGCTCAATAATTGTTGCAAGCATTATTATTGGATAGTTGTGAGTCATATCTATTTGTATATGTTATATTTGTCAATCACCTATGATGTATATACAAATCACAATATTTAAATATCTAGGTTCAAATCTATTATTTATTAGCTTTTCATTTAATTCAATATATTTATCCATCAAAATATATTTCACAAAACATAAGATATTAAAGTATATTTATAAGCATCACTGATATATACCTAAATCTTTCCATATATTATTATATTATTTCATACGATAATGGAACTCATACCTGATGAGTGGCGGATTTGTAGACTTGTGCGAGCATTATACATTTCTTAATCCTATACCTTGAATGACCATCACGTCCGTCACCCAAGACTTCAAGCGACCCTCATATGTGCAGGAGTTACCTTCAAAAACTGCACGCAGGTGACCAGGAACAATCCACGTCCAGATTTGAGTCTGATATTGCACTGTCTGAGGCTCACGACTTCTTCTGATGAGGTTACGCACTCAGCAACGAGGTTCCCGTAGCTACAACAAATAGAATGTTGGAAAACGGGAACCCATGACCTCCTAAAGATCTCACGATTTGCCTTGGACTTCCACGACTCTTGTGAAGCCACGACTATCAAATGCAATGAGAGATTGCAGCTAGAGTGAAGCAATACCGTCTGAAGATGCCCAGCTCAAGTCGCCTGGTATTGCTTCACCAATATCCACCATTAATATAAGTATATGGTGCCGTGACGGAGAATATCCCGAAACCACCCTAACGCCTGCATGAGTCCCGACAGTATATTATATGGGTCCTTTATAAATAGAGGCCAGTATTATTCCCCATTCAATGATAGTTCTCTCCTGAATCGATACCCCCTCTTTAGTTGAGACGTCTTCCCTAAATATTGCATCCTGAGGAAGAGACGTGACTTTCAACAGATCGCCCCACCACGAGCCAAGCGATACCTTGCCTTTTATTCTAATTAGCTTGAATAAAATTCCTTTAAAAGCGTTTGTATATCGTTTTTTTAAGAAGATACTGATCTTCTAAACAAATAATGATTTTTTATTCATAATGTTTTATATTTATTTATATCTTTAATATTTATATGGTTGCTTCTTTTATGTCAACGTTTGCTTTCCTTTATATTTTAGTTATTATGTTTAATATTTATAATTATAATATTACCTTTGATAATTATAATTATATTAATATATTTCATTTATTCATTCGTATTTTAATGTTTAGTTATTTTTCATATTTTGGTGTCCTAATTCGAGGACATGGCATTGACTGATGTTAGTTATCAGTTGACTTTCTTTTCAATAAGGACTTGCATGTTGCACATGTTCAGTTAGTTTAGTCTTGTTCTGGTTAAGTGATGGTAGTTTTCTAGTTAATTGTATAGCTTCATTTATTTAGGTTTAGCAATAAAATCTTGCATGCTTGCAAGACTGATTGTTCACTCAAGGTGATTTTAGCATTACCTACACATTTGATGTCTATAAATAAGAGCACCCTTGCTCATTTGTAATTAACTTTTACTCATGATAGCATACATGTTGAGCAACCTTACCTATAGTATTGCTATTCAGTATTTGTTCACATTGTAATAGAACTTTTGCATGTGATAGCATACATGCTGAGCAACCTGGCCTGTAGTATTGCTATTTTGTATCTATTCAAGAACTTTTATTGTGATAATAAATAGCTAAGTCGCCTTACCTGAATGTTATTATTATGGTACTTGTTCACCTTAGATTAAATATAATTGTTGGTTTGATCGTTTATTGCATGCATGTCTCGTCTATACAATTTGTTGTCTTAGTTATTATTTCATGTTGTGATTAATAATCTTTGTTTCATATCTACACCTCAGATAAGTGTCGTCACTTCCTTGGGAATTTAGAAGTGAAGATTGTCATTTGATCTTGTTGCCAATAACCTTTCTTTCAACCTATGCCTCGAATAGGTGTCATCACCTCCTTGGAAATCCTGACTTAAGGATTATCGTATAACCAATTCCTTGCTCCTAAGTCTTCATGCTTTGTTTCTTGAGGAAATAGGATAGTTTAGCATTTAGCCTAGTTGTAGTTAAAGATCTGCAAATCCATAGAAAATCCTTAGCTGCAATGTGTTTGCTTTCTTAACCTTATGCCTCTTCCAACTAAGTCAAAAAGATAGGAATTAGATTACTTTATTTTTTCATGTATATCAGCAAAAGAGGGAGCTTCCCCTCCTAATTTGAAGAGCAGTCATTATGCACTGTGCATAGATGTCCATTGCCAATACGCACTCCAGATGTGCGAATTGTAATGCCAACATGTTATTTGATGCTTATTTGTTTTCCTTGTCGTTTGGAAGATGATTTTTTTTTGGGGGGGGGATGATGTAGTTAGTGTACAATGACTATTATTATGTTCCAATAATATTGTTTATCTGGTTACTTATTAGTTTTTTTTTACTTCAATTAGTTATAAGTGTTGGTTGGTCGATAGTTTTGTTCTTCTTGGCAACCATCAGGTCTTTAAAATAGATTGTGTATCATCCAGGAAAGCAAGATGATCTAGTCGGATTGACTTTGATCCTTGGCTAACCATCTTTGGTCTTATTTTGTAATTATTCCATTTGCAAATAAAGATATACTTTACTCCTATATTTGGTATGCATTGTCATCTCTACTATTAATTCATGTATTCATTTTATTAGATAGAGCAGTAAACAATGTGTATATGAATTCAAGTTTTTTCAATTGAATAAAAATATAATCATCTCTAAGGAACCCCCTACTATCCTCTTAAAAATAATGGCTCTCCTCCTAGTCTCTATCTACAATCTCTAGATGATTATGGTTTAAAATAAGTTTTTATATCATGCTGGTGATTATCAAATAAATATAATTCTTAAAGGGTAAAAACGGGTTTTCGAAAGAGTCCCAACCCTCATACAATGAACAAAGCATAAACAGCAATAAAAACAAAAGAGAATCCTAGTTAAGATCTAGGCAAAAGAAACAACAATACTGCAACAAAGCTAAAAGAAATCGAGAACCCAATAACAACATAAAACATCAACAAAACACAAAGAAGCTAAAGGGACGAGGGTAGAAAATTCAAAGCAAAAGGCCACTTCTCACTTATCTTTAAGAAACCATAAGTGATCATCCATCAAATTGTCCTATGACTTGTTGATCACAATCACCTTAAAGTCTTCTTTTGACTACAGGTTCTCAAGCTTGGGCCTTCTTGCATTGGGTTTTCCTATTTCTTCATACCTGCTTGAAGCATATTGTTGGTACCAATTTTGGTGCCCGTATTTTTTTTTTTGGTTTCAATCATATTTGTAACCAAAAACCAAGTCTTTCTTGTCATGTTATCAATGTCAAAGTATTATCTTTCCCATCAAAACCTAGACATTTAGGTGTTGGTACATCTTGTTCCAAGGTAAGTTTATGTAGAATGTTCATCACCAAAAATTTGAATTCTGAAAAGACTCAAGTGTAGGTAGGAGGGGAAGAGAATAAGGCTCCAACGAAAGGGAGGGATAAGGATAAGTAAAGGATTACATGATAGGAAAATCTTCTCTAGCATGGTAAGATGAGGTCATATTTTTCCCATTTTAGAAGATTCCAGATTTCAAACCAACAATTTTAGTGCTTACTGTTGGAGTTTAAATTCGCACCTCTGGAATGCAGATTTGAAATGGACGGCTATGCACAGATAAACTGCTCTTCAAATTAGGAGGGGAAGCTCCCTCTTGTTGATGGTATGAAAGAAAGTTAATTAAAACTAATTTGCCTATCTTTTTTGTTTCAACTAGAGCACAAGGTTTATAAAACACAAACACCGCAGCTAAGATTTTCTAATTAAGAATTCCATCTACAACTAACTTATGCTAAAGACCTTTCTAATATCTCAAGTAATATGCAAAGCAAGAGAATTAGAAATGAACAAGGTTGATTCTCTGACAAAGGCTTAAGAGAGCTCTTTCTCAACATACATCTACACTCTTCAATGTAGGCTGAAATTAAGATCACAAAAGCATAACACAATAAATGGAAATCTGAGACATTATACCAAGGCAAAGGAGGCTCATGATTTTATTTCTCAAACTTCTGGAACGAATATTACACTAAACACATGCACGGAACAAGAACTTGTAGCTAAAGAGGCTTGCAAACTTGTTCTTACACAAAAGGGACAACGATTACAACAACTACTTGTTGGCTAAAAGAGACTCAACAATTCGCTATCATAAACACAATTGAACAACATTGGATAACAATAGAAGGCACTTAGGCTCAACATTTTGTTATCGCTAGCATGGTTCCAACACAAAGTGAACTGACACTGAATAACAACTTGTTGGCTAAAAGAGACTCAACAATTTGCTATCACAATAACCGTTAAAGAGAACTAATGAGAAAAGGCTCTTATTTATAGGAAAGTAGAGGAGTAGGGAATCCTAAAATCTCCTTGCTTTCACAATCTAGGGCTTGCTCAGCAAGCAAGCTTTATTTCTAAATCTAGAAAGAAGATAACATCTAACACCTAAGAAAGCAGGAAAAGTAGGAAATGCCAACTATTACATTTATCTTCTTTCTCTTCTTCAAAGAATGGATAAGAATTGCTCCAAGAATAGAAAGAAAGTGGAAAGAAAGCTTCTAGAAGAAAGTTGCTTTAAATCTCGATTTTATCCGCTAAAAAGCAGGAAACTATGTCTTGGTTAGGTGCATTGATACTATCTAAGGCAATATTATGATTCTCCAAGATCTCTTCGCCTTTTGTGATCAAACTTAGAGAATCTTCCACTTCTTCAGTTGATTTATGAGTTCTATTCTTGAAAAACATCGCTGCCTAAAAAGATGACTCAGTAATTGATAACTTGGCGGCTCTGCAACTTTATGCTTCTAACACTTCTCTTGATTTTCAATAGAAGAGTACAACCCTTTTCAGATACCTTCCCTTTTTGCTCATATCACACCCTTTCACACTCTTCAACTAAGATGATGAATTTTTGTCTATGGTGTTGTTTGAAAAACAATTCTCAACATCGTCGAGCCTATGGCTATTAGATACAATACTAACTTGGTTATGAATCCCATGGGAGAGTACTGCATGTTGAGAAACTTGAATTTTGACAGTAAACTTGACTATATTTAGACAAGTTTTGCACAACTTTCTAATTTTAGCTTGTTGGTTTTTCTTCTTCAAACGGACGAATTTTTCAAGATTTTTTCTTAGACATGGGTTTTGTTCAAAATTTTGTTACAAGAAGACCCAGATCGTCCGTTTTTGAAAATTTTGAGTGTAGACTAAAAAGGCAGCAAACCCTGATTTCTTCAAATTTTCTCGAAAAAAGTTGGCACTTGGGTTTCGTTCAGAAGCGCATTTGGAACGAATCCAGTTGATCAAATGTGAAAAATATTGAAGGCTGATCGAAAAAGCAGCAAACCCTAGAATCTGAAATTTTCTTGAAAAAAGCTAAGATTTGGGTTTTCTTCAGTAGACTGATTCAAGAGGACCCAGATGATCAAAATTTGCAAACTCTGAAGACTTCACTGTCATGCAAATAAAAAGCAGCTGCTGCAACTTGATGAATTTCTCCAAAAATTCTTCAAAAGAATGAGATGAAAAGACCTAGATGGTTGAAAATTAAAAATCTTTAACCTCCTTCAAAAATTTGATCTTCTGGATGAAAAAGTATGAAAAAGCAAGATCTTATATTGCCAGTCTAGAAATTATTCATGAAAATCAGCAACCTTGAGTTCTTGAATCTTGAAATAAATCCTCAAAGTTGTTTCTCCACTCTTCTCCTTTGGATGCCACCTGCAATGATGATGAGAATTGAAAGGAATAGATGTCTTATATAGATTTAGGGCTTGAAATAGATTTGTTTTATTTTGCTTTAATCTTCAAACCCTAAACTCAGCTTGTTCAATGAATTTAGACATTCATCTTTCAACTTGCAATTTTGAAATTTTGAAAAATTGACTAAGTTATGACAAGTTAGGCACCCTTCTTGGCTAGGGGCGCCAACTTCTCTCAAACTTAACCATTTTTTGGGGTTTTTATCTTTTCACCATTTTGAACCCCTGCTTTGACCCTGATCTCTAGCTTCTAGATTGATCCGACGAGCAAGCTGGATGATTTATCGCGTAGCCTGACTGATTCAGAGAAGATCACCCTAGAGGCACTTATGGCTAAAAACTTTGTTTTGACCTTCAAATTCATGGGAGCCTTTTTCCTCCAAGGGCTCTGAACTTTCACAGTGTTAGCCATTTTTGCATGATTTTCAAGTTCTTTATTTCCCTTTGTTATTCTAATAAAATCTTGATTCCAGGAGCTACACTGATCCGATTGGCTGACTATCAGCTTCGTTGGGTAGCTCAATTGAATATGACGAGTTAATCTTGGAGACTGCATCTGCAAATTCTAACATTTCATGCTTCAAAACTTTGGGCGCCCTTTCTCTCCAGGGGCGCCCATCTTCATCAGACTTAGAAATTTTTATGTTTCTTCATCAATTCCTCTTCTATATATGATCCTATCAGATCTGAAGATCTAGGCGTCAGATTGATTGATGGTTGGGCTCGTCGCAGAGCTGAGGAGATTCTGAGAGGGGTCTTCTGGGAGTGACTTCATCAAAAAGTTGAATCTGAAGCATCAAAAGCTTGGGCGCCCATGGGAAGTTGGAGCGCCCAACTTCACCAGAGTTAAAGCCATTTTTTTAATTTTCTTCTCTACTTTTGACTTTCTCTTGTCAGACCCTCTGTTTCGCCTGCTGCATTTGGTGACTGCCGAATTAGATTGACATGCTAGTGATCTCATTGGAAAGCTTGATCTATTCTGGAGAAGTCATGCTGGAAGCTTTACTGGCAAATTCATCCATTTGAGCCTTCGAAATCATGGGAGCCTTTCTCTTATAGGGGCGCCCATTTGCTCCAGAATTAGAATATTTTTCATTAGGTTTTATCTTCAAATTCAAACCTTCATCCTATACCTTCACCTCGATCTAGATTTGTCAGAGAACGACAAGTCGGATGCTTTAAAGAAGACACTTGTTGCGAAGCCATCTGAATTCTGGAGAGATTGAGCATTTTTGAAAATCCTTACAGCTAAGTTAGGCCTCTCAAAAAGCTGGGAGCCCCTGGGCACCAGGGGCACTGAAAGTTCCCAAACTTAGAAAATTTTCTGACATTTTCATGATTTTCACTTCATCTTCTGGTTGAAACTGCCCTGTTTGATCTTGAATTCTGAACGACTAGATGATTCGATGATTGCACTATTGGATTCGCTGCGGAGCTTGGGGGAAAATGAACAACTTTTCCTGGGAGCTCAAACCCTAATTCCATCATTTGATTCCCTAAAAAGATGGGCACCTATCTTCCTCTAGGGCGCCCATGGCTGTCAATGCTAGTTAAGTTTAAGCAAATTTCACCTTCCTTCTTCATTCAACATGCATGTTCATCATTTGATATTATGTTCGATGCTTGATCATTGAATTTGATGCCCTAGTAGCTGACTGACCTCCATTGATTACTTCAAAGCTCCTGAAATGCTTCTGAAAAAATAGAATAGACCCACTAGGGCAAAACTAATCTTTTCGAGATTCTGACTGCACCAGCCTAATATGGAAGTATTTTGAGCCAATCAGAATCAGTCAGTTTGGACCCTAGAAAACAAACTTTCTATTTTCAAAAAATTTCTATTTTTGGAAAATTTTGCCAATATCGGTTTTGAAAGAAACCCAAAAAAACTTAGAAAAAGTTACTATTTTTAGAAATTTTCTAAAAATAGCAGTTTTCCTAAAAAGTAGGGATGAAAAACTAAGATCTGGGTTTTGTAGATTAGGTCGCTTTGAGCATACCCAAATAGTCAGATTTTGGGAATTTCACATTTTAACACCTCATGCAAGACACACACCCAAATTTTGACCTTTTTGACAATTTTAACAAGACTTTTACTCATTTCTTCAAAATGTCTAAGTGTAACAAAAATTTTAATTTTTGGGGTACAACACTTACCAAAGATCAAACTTTTTAGTTTTAGAAAATGGTTGTACCAAACTGAGGAGAGAAACACAAAAATAAAAACTTTCTATTTTTAGAAAGTTTCCTTTTGCCTTTTTTGGCAAAAAGTGGTGGATGGCAGAGGTAAAAGTTACTTGAGTAGTTTCAAGCTTTGTCATGTGAAAATGGAGTGTAGAAGGATGAAAGGCAATGAAAAATGGAATTTTAATTAAAGTTAGTGTTCAAAAATGAAATATGGAATAAATTTAAAAGAAATTTAAAGTTGTGAGATAATCATTTGAAAATTGGTGTTGATGGAAAAAGCTTCCACAAGTTCCATTGTGGAGTCAAGTGGAGAAAGTTCCATTGAGTACAAACTGTCCTAGTTTTCACAACTTGGTGTTGATGGCAAAATCCTTCACAAGTACCACTTTGTGGCATCAATTCGAGAAAGTTCCATTGAGTGCCAACTGTGCCAGTTTTTACAACTTGCCATTGATGGCAAAACCCTCCATGACTTCCACTTTTTGGTGTCAAATGGAAAAACTTCCACTAAGTGCCAGTTTTCACAACTTGGCATTGATGGCAGAAACTTCCACAAGTTCCACTTTTTGGTGTCAAGAGGAGAAATCTCCACCGAGTGTCAAATCTTCCAATTTTCATAACTTGGTCCCCAATGATGAAAAGCTCCACTGAATACCAAGTTAGAATGTTTTTGCTAGCTGAGATCAATATAGAATGAAAGTAAAAGTGAGTGCCCATCTTTGCTAGATGCCAAGGATAAGATAAAGGAGAGAAAGTCTTGGATTTTGCCTATTTAACACATGAGGCTTCACTTATTATTCACACAACTTTGAAGCTTCTTGATAGGCATCACGCTAGAGCTTCCATTTTTAATATTTTTGCAGGTTGAAGAGCGAGAGTGGAAGAGCTTGTTACAGCTCAAAATTCACAGTTTCAACACCGTTTCATAGCAGCCTCCACCAATTTCCAGTAGTCTCCAGTACTTTCCAAGTACCTTTTTACTGCTACAACAATTTCATACTTGCCCAATCAATTGTACTACATCTGTGCCCACCATATTTCAGAACTTTCATAGTGATTTCACATAAGAAAAATCTTTTCTTTTTGAACTATTGTAGCATTTGTACCTGCAAATTCCTTCTATGTCAGTGACTGTTCCTGCAACTTAGTCTTTTTCTGACTGTTATAGCTAGTTCAAATCTGACAAATCTATGCTATAGCACCTGCACCAGCAAATCATCATTGTTTCATACTACACCTATAACTGTACTTGCCACATCATTACCTTCCAGAATGCTGTGACAACATACACATTCCAAATGACATTATTTCAGATTTCAATACCTACAAATTCCTTCATATCAGTCTGTACCAGAAACATACACACATAAAATCACTTATTATTAGTATGTACCAGCAATTCCATTCCATCAATTCACAATTTCTGGGTTATAACAATGAGGGAAATTGTACATCATGGAGTTGTGTGAAGAAGTTATAGAACCCAAAGATCCACAAGCAAATGGGGACTTCCATGTGCAAGGTACATATTAGGGAACATCAGATCGCATAACTGAATACGAGAATTGTGTTCGAGCTGGAAACAAATTAGCTAGAATCAAGCAATATCATTCCCTATTATGCAATCATTAGACCTGGTGATAGCATGAACTCATTACTATGATGCAAATGTTGCAAGTATGAGCAGGTTTGGTGGTGTTGTCATTAATGTTGTCACTGATATCAACACAGTTTAGAATGATGCAGATTGTGCATGTATGGTTGAGATGTTGTTGAGATGTTGTGAGTACATGGAGCTATCCTTATGATATTGCAGGTGTGCTGAAATGATGGGTTACCAAGTGCTTTTGAGAAAATTAATAAAGAGTGAAGTCAGAAGTATGTATGTGTTCAAAATGTGTTTCGGTATGTGCTTTGTGTTTCTTCTGTGTTGATCCTATGATTGTGCGGATCTGAAGGGCTGTTGATTGGGGATTTGTTGGTGTCATCTCTTGATTTGTAGCTTCTGGTTTGATGGAGTGTGAAATTTTTGTTCACCGGTGTGTGAACTGGTTTGGCAGAATTGCTTGTCTGTGGACTGGGAGAAATGTTTATGCTCCGCAGTCCTATGCTGTTTGGTTTTTGGTCTTGTGGATTTGGAATATGCCTTGTAATTATGTTCTTTGGGTTCTGGCAGAGATGTGTGTGGTTTGGTGTTCCAAAAGATGAGTTTCAGAGTTGTTGTATGTGTTTGCAGTTGCACAGTCTGGATGGATTGGTGGAAGATGTTTTGTGTTCGAAAGTGGTTACACTTGTTGCGGATGTATCTGAGATGTGTTCTCATGCATGATGAAGTGTGTTACGTCGTCTGCGTGTTATCTTCTTGCTAGAAAGTGTGTACTTCAATGATCATTTTTGTTTTCATTAGGTTTGGCCGACCTAGTGTTTACACTTCATATGAAGAATTAAAAATTTAATTAAGGAAGCGTGTGGTTGATCCAAGACATTGATTTTGGTCTTGGTTAAGTGTTTAATTGGTCCACTCTCATTCCTTTCCACCGCGGGAATGTTGAGTTGCCTACCTAATTTGAATTTATAAAATGAAGCGTATGTGGCTGACCTTGGAGAAAGTTTCTAAGGTTGAAGAGGGTATAAATTCAAGTCGAGTTGCAAAGGGTTAAGACATACAAAATAACGAAGTAAGCCACAAGTGTAGAGCAAAGTTGTGAGAAAGTGAGTTGAGGCAATAGTACTTTATTGTGTTAGATTCCTGGAAGCAGTCAGCTGAAGGTTTCTACAATCTTCTTATCAAGGCTGCTGATGTGTGTAAATTGTTGTGGTGGATCTTTCTGTTATCTTTTGTATCTGTAGGCAGTGAGCCTCCCTGTTGGATAGTGAGTCCTTTCTGTAGGCAGTGATCCCTTGGCAATGAGCCTCTTGTATTCGGTTTTTCTATCACTTTATATTGTGAGTTAATCCTCACCGCGGTTTTGACCTTATTAGGTTTTCCATGTAAAATCAGATGTTCATTGTGTTGATTTTGCTTTTTGTTATCTGCATTTCATGTTCATACTTAATAACAGAATAGTGTGGTTGCCAAGTTGATAAGTGTTTGAAGTTTTGTATTTGAATTTGGTGACAACTGATTCACCCCCCCTCTCAATTGTCTTACGTCTTTTAACAATTGGTATCAAAGCCTTGGTTCCTTGGTATAGCGTTTAACTGCTTAAGGAAGATTCAATGGCGCATAAGTTGGCAATCCCTATGTTTGATGGATCCGATTACAGTGACCGAAAAGTGCAGATGAGAGGATATATTATCTCTCTTGGTTACAAGACATGGAAGGTTGTTGAGATGAAGTATGTTGCTCTGGCGAGTGGTCCTACTACTGCAGATGGGGTTTTTGCTTATGAGGAGAATGAAAAAGTGAGGTATGCTATTTACAATGCTTTATCCAAGACTGAGCAAACAAAAGTTATCTCTCTAGGCACTGCTTATGAAGTTTGGAAGTTGGATGATCTTTATGAAGGAAATGATAGAGTGAAATTGACAAAGAAGGAGACGACAAAACGCAGATATGAGAATATGAAAATGGAAGAAGGTGAAGATATTGCAAGCTATTTTTAGAGGATTGATCTAGCAACAAATAAAGTTAGAAATCAAGGGGGTACTTTGACTAATGAAGATATAATTGAGAAGATTCTAATGACCCTACTAGAGTGTTACAATGACAAGGTTTCAGTTATTGAGGAAACATATGATCCTAAGAAATATACTAAAGAAGAGCTATTTTGCACCTTGATTGCATTTGAGATGAGAAAGTTTGTAAAGAAAGAGGAAAAGAAAGAAATGACATTTAAAGCAACAAAGATTGAAGATGATCCAGATAGTGATGGTTCAGATGAGTTGGAAGCAAACTTTAACAGGAAATTGAAGAAAGGTACCGGTAAGTATAAAGGTATGTTGCCCTTTAAATGTTTCAGTTGTGGTAATATTGGTCATTATGCTTCAAGATGTCCGAATAGAGTTGTACATAAGAAGAACAAAGATCATAAAGATAGGAAGGATAAGAAATACAAAAAGTTGTACTATGCTAGAGAAGAAGTTGGAATCTTTGATGATGAATTTGATTATGAGGGTGATGATAGTGAATGCTTGTTCTTAGCTTTGGAGAGTAAATATGTGTCTGCAAACTCTAGAAAATGTGCAAGAAAAAGTGATTCAGAGAACAAGAAGGATGAGATGGAAGGTACTTTGGTCACCACCTTTCATGCTAGACAGGATGAAGACTATTGGGTGATTGACAGTGGATGTTCTAATCACATGACTGGAGATAAAAGTAAATTCACAAATTTGAAAAGTATGATGGTGGTTTGGTCATGTTTGGTGATGATTCTAGAGCAAAGATTGTTGGGAAAGGTACAATTAGTTTTGATGGAATTCATAGCATTGATGATGTATATTAAAGCTACTTGCAAAATCGTGCCAAGTGAAGAGAAGTATAAAAGGGACCCAAAAAGCAAATCGACCTCATTCTGGATGATTATTTGACTTTGTCTTTTGTGAGAGATTTGGGATTTGTGAGAGACCAAGGGTTTCTGCAGATTTTCAATCATTTCAGACTTTGGAGAACGTGCAAATCTTCATTGTCTAGCAATCCGAGGTTGTGAAAGACCAGCTGAAGTTTGCTTCTTACTTGGCTTCATTTCAAAGGTCAAATTTGTGCATAATTGTGAAGAATCATCAAGGGTTTGAGACCAGCTTGCATAGTGAAGGTTGAGTATCCCTTTGGCTGTATTAATTGTTGTTGTTCATCAATTTCCAGGCTGTACCATTGCTGATACAGTCAGGTCGTACCACTTTTCCTTAGGCATTTTCTCCTCTAGCTAAATCGCCTTCATTTTTGAGCTCCTATCATCTTCTTTGGTGGCGTCTGGGACAAAGGAGGAAAATCCAATCATTATTAAGGTGGAGAAGCTATTATTCCAAGCAGGCCATACAATTTAGCATCTGTTGCATAAAATTCCAGATTTCAATAAAAGTTTCATACTCGCATTCCCGGGTATGCTCTGTTGTTAAATAAGCTTTGTATGTATTCTAATATCAAGAAAAGTCATTTGTAGCCTCTATATATTTTAGTTTGCTTCAGTTGTTTATTTCATTGCAATTTCATTTCCTGGCACATTATTCAAAAAAATCATATATTGTCAAAAACAAAAACAAAATCACAAAATCATAAAAATCAAACAACCTACCATCATTCAGCATCAGTTTCAGGGGTTAGAGACAGTAGGTCTCTTACAAACGATTACCATAGAATCTCTCAAAAAGAGAGCACCTTAGCCAATCAATGGTCTTCTCAAGGAGAGAATCAGGAACATCAATAATGATTTATGCAACCTCTTTATCCTTCGGAGGGCTAGAACTCCCAATAGAACAACCTTCCTCCACACCCCTAGGGGTAAGAACCGGAATAGTAGCCAAAGGAACAAAAGGCTCTAAAACGACAGCATGTGAAGAAATAACTATAGGAGAAGAAACATTAATTTCATCAACCAATGGTTGGAACCCTCTGAAATGGGAGAAGGTAGAATAGTTTCCATACAAACCGTCGTGTAGGGAAAAACACCCTTAGAAGGGAAAATGAAGCCTTTTCTCAAAGCTATGTTGGGTGAAAATTATGTAATCAACTTTTCAACAGATTACACAAAGAGAACTTCAGCCACAACTATGTGAGATGTAATTTCTCCTCTTAGAAAGGGGAGGCACCTTTCTTACTGCTTTCAGAAACAAGTAAAACTAATCAAGTATTTACAACATGTACACTATGATTAATGGATTCGGGGTGTGTCACATTCATCCTTCTCTCTTTTTTCAGAGAAGATGTTTCACAATGTTCCACAGTTGATAGTTTTGATTCGGTACAACTTCAAACTAAAGACAAAGCAGTAATTCCAATATCTCTATCTTGACAAAGCAAAGCGTAGAGATCCCAGCATGATGATAATAACAATAAAAAGATAAAAGAAAGCTTACAAAGGCACAAAGTCGTTCCGTAACTTTCCAACATTAGGTCCTTGAGATATGTAATAGGTGTTATTTTAGAAGCACAAAATCTTCTAGATACATCACCACAATAGTGCCACGAGCAACGCGAACAAATGCAAGCACAAAGTCTTGCAGTTTACTCACCAAAGTAGTTCCACGAACAGCGCGAACAAATGCTAGCACAAAGTCTTGCAGTTCATCCACCAAAGGTTACTCAAACATAAACTAAAATTCAAAGTAAAGAATGCAACACAAAGTTTACATAGATTTTCTTGAAGCCCTTAGATCTCACACAATAATCACCACCAATCTTAATCAACTTCAAAAGATGATTGATCCAACTCAAAGTTTGGTATGCAACTTCCTTCTTTATTGATAAGATTCAAATTCACAAAGCATGAACACAAAGTTTCACAATTTGTTGCAAAATAAGTAGCACTTTGTTGCTAGAGATAAAAGATAAACAATACAATAGAAATCCCTCATATATATAGAGAGGGATGAGCAAATCTAGGAACACAAAGTTTGACAATTTGTTGCAAAATAAGTAGCACTTCGTTGCTAGAGATAAAAGATAAACAATACAATAGAAATCCCTCATATATAGAGAGGAGAGGGATGAGCAAATCTAGGAAATCAAAGGAGTAAAATTAGGAAAGTTAGGTGAGCTAATTAAGGAAAATCTCACTTAACTTTGACCAAAGTCAAAGTGTAATTTGTCTTCAAGAAATTACATCACAGCTTTTGGTGTAATTACATTTTGAGAAAAGACATTTAAGATGTCAAAAACTATTTACAAGATGCATAATGAAAAGCATCAAAAAGTTTAACATCAGAGATCAAGAATCTTCATGGTTCCTTGCTTTGGGCGCGGAGTCTTCATACTTCTTCTTGGTCTCCTGTATGAACGCACCATCTGGGTCAACTGTGTAATCTACAAGGGTGTGAACTCTTATGATCGACCTTCTGGCAGATCAAAGGATTTTCTTGCACCCGAAAAGATGCGCCTTGAGATTATCAAGTGTCAGCTGTATATCGCAAATGACATGTATTGAGGCTTTGGAAAAACTAGCATCCTCAACTTGCTGCATGACGGCTTCTTTGTAGATCTGGGATAGTTCACTAGATCAGAAGACTCGATGAAATCTAGAGAGAAACTGCAAGGATGGTGAATCAAGAGACGTTTAGCAGAAAAAGAAACATTGGGAAGCGTGAAGCAAGAAACAATGTTGAGCAAGCATGAAACGAGCAACGAGGCACGAAAAACAATGTAGGAACGGAGAAATGGGGTCCAAAACAGAAATAGAGCAAGTTTGAAGAGACTAAGTTAAAAACTGCCAAAAGTGTAAGGGTGCTGAAAATCAACGCCCTTGCACTTAGAAAGGTGATCTTAGGTGTAAGGGCACTGAAAATCAGCGCCCTTACACTTAGCATGTAAAATTGTGAAAAGTGCATAGGAGACAAAAAAATCAGCGCCCTATACAAATTTGACTAAGTATAGATAAAAAGTGCACAAGCGCTAAAAATCAGCGCTTGTGCACCAAAGGTAGACTTTTGACAAAAGTGCACAAGCGCTAAAAATCAACACTTGTGCACCGAAGGTAGACTTTTGACAAAAGTGCACAAGCGCTAAAAATCAGAGCTTGGTGAGTTTCCAGCTTGATGGAGAATGAGTGTAAGGTGAAATGAAGTGAATGAACGAACTAAAAGTCAATTAAAATCAATTAAAAGTGATTAGGGATTGTCATAAATGAACAAAAGTCGTGCAACTAATTAAGGCATAAAAAGTGGCACAAAACTGGAAAAAGTGCAAAGCACTGAAAAAACGCCGCCTTAGTCAAAAATTGGCTAAGTCTAGAAAAAGTGCAAAGGTGCTAAAAATCAACGCCCAGCTCAAAAAATGACCAAGTCTGGAAAAAGTGCAAAGGTGCTAAAAATCAATGCCCAACTCAAAAAATGACTAAATCTAGAAGAAAATTTTTCAGCGATTGTGCACCAAAGGTAGACTTTTGACAAAAATGCACAAGCGCTAAAAATCAGTGCTTGTGCACCGAAGGCAAACTTTTGACAAAAGTGCAGAAGCGCTAAAAATCAGAGCTTGGTGAGTTTCCAGCTTGATGGAGAATGAGTGTAAGGTGAAATGAAGTGAAGGAACGAACTAAAAGTCAATTAAAATCAATTAAAAGTGATTTGGGATTGTCAGAAATGAACAAAAGTCGTGCAACTAATTAAGGCATAAAAAGTGGCACAAAATTGGAAAAAGTGCAAAGCACTAAAAAACCGCCTTAGTCAAAAATTGGCTAAGTTTGGAAAAAGTGCAAAGGTGCTAAAAATCAGCGCCCAGCTCAAAAAATGACCAAGTCTGGAAAAAGTGCAAAGGTGCTAAAAATCAACACCCAACTCAAAAAATGACTAAGTCTGGAAGAAAAGTGCAAGGGTGCTAAAAATTAGCACCTTAGCACCAAAACACATTCACTTAAGTGTAGAGGCACTGATTTTTAGCGCTCTTGCACTTTTGATACTTAGTCATATTTTCAAAAAAGGCTAGAACGCTGTTTTTGACAACTGCACTTTTTACAATTTTACTAAGTATCAAGAGTGAGAGCTCGCGAAGGTACTCGTTTCGAAGGTCTTCGCGAGGTGAACGCAGGGGGATGCTCAAACTGACTGTTTGAGTCTTTGGAATGCACTTCGAGGTGGATTGAAAATCACCTCATTTTGCGTGCTTGAACTTCACGAACCTAGGAAACGTACAAGTTTCGTAGGGGGTTATCCATAGAACAAGCACTGCTAGATTCCATGATAACAAGCTAGAAACTATGCACCATTAGTGGCCTCAACCACAAGCAACCTCAACAAGCTTGTTAACCTTTAGACAAGCATCCAACAGGAAATTCATGAGGAACTCCTCTTCATCTGGGGAATCCCCATCACAAGATAGGATAGAAGGGGAAATACGAACTTCTTCCTTCCCCCACCAAACATCTGTCTCCACACAAGCCATTTCAAAAGCACAGGCATCCACAGACCCCATAGCCCTAGAAGGAGCAGAGCCAACAACAATTTCCGCCACCTCAGGAGAGGGAGGAAACGCCTAGGAACAACCCCTCACCACCCTCATGATTTTCAAAATCACCTTCACCATGTCCATCTTCATCTAAAGAGCTATCTCCATACACACTTAGGGTTTGCCACTACTGCGCATTGTGCTTTGCTTTGTTTGCTCCCTTCTCTCCATTCCGTCCATTCGCTCCATTCCTCATGATTCTAAAGAGAAATTATCTTAAGGGATTATATTATTGTTGTTATCTATAGGTACATGTGTAGAGTATTTGAATAAGCTATATAGTGGTTATTGAAGCCAAGGAAACTAAGCTTAGTGACAGTTATTGGGGTCAGGTTTATGTCTTAGCATGGTTATTGCGGGTTGTATAAAATGTTCACTTTGTTTGATTTGAATGCTTATTCAAGTATACCTCTAGGAATACTCTTCTAGTATTAAGTTGAGCCCAAAGAGTAGGAGAGATTACCCACTCTCATATGTTAACCTTAAACCATCCCAAGTCTTTTGATGAGCCTCTATTCACCTTCTTGAAGATAAACCCTTGGCCTTGAAAGTGGAGAAAAGCTCTAGGACTTGGGAGTGTTGTTTTGGGAAAAACTAGGGCTTTCTAGTTTCAGTATTTTTGTAGGTTGAAGAGCAAGTTTCACCATCATTCAAGCATGGGATATCAAACGTAGCATTGTTGAAGACTATTCCTTGACAAAGTTATCATTCTAGAGCACTATTCATTCATCTTTCAAGCACCGATTGGATTGACTGAGGGTTCATTGATCAAGTTTCAAAGCCTAAACCTCCATTGTCAATATTTTTGTAGGTTAAAGTCCAAATTTAAGCACCATACATTCAAGAGCACAGAGATAGAAGGATTGAAGTTTTTTCACATCATACCTCACCCATCTAAAACACTTCATATTCACTTTCCAAACACAAATTCAACCATTGACAAAGGAACCAACAATTTTTGGCATCTTTCTTTCATAGAAGATAGGTCTGACAATGATTGAAGCTGTTCTTGAATATTTCTCTCAATTTACAACACTTCCCCTACATCTCCCATGAGCAGAAGTGCTTTTTACAAATCAAAATTCACAGTTTCAGTACCATTTACAGCAGCCTACACCGATTTCCAATACTTTCCAAGTACCTTTTTGCTGCTACAGTATTTTCATACTTGCCCAATGATTGGTACTACATCTGTATCTTCCAATTGCCATATTCCAAAACTGTCACAGCGATTTAACATAAGAAAAATTGTAGCATCTTTACCTGCAAATTCCTTTTATGGCAGCAACTGTACCCACAACTTAGTCTTTTTCTGACTGTTATAGCAATTTCAAATCTGACAAATGTATGTTACAGCACCTGCACCAGCAAATCATCATTGTTTCAGACTATACTAGTAACTGTACTTGCCACATCATTACCTTCTAGATTTCTGTAGCAACATACACATTCCAAATCATAATTTTCAAACTGCTATACCTACAGATTCCTTCATACCAGTCTGTACCAGCAACATACACACATAATCACTTATTTTCAGTCTGTAACAGTAATTCTATGCCACCAGATCATTAATTTCTAGGTTATAACAACAAGGAGGGCAATTCAATATCATGGAGCATTGTGAAGGAATTATAGAACCTAGAGAGCTAGTAGAAAATGGCAATTTCCACATGCAGGATACTGTACTAGGGTACATCAAAACACATAACTGAATACAGGAGATTGTGTTAGAGATGGAAAGAAATTAGTCCACAAACTATCAAAAAGTGGACTCATTCAAGCAGCAAAATCCCCTGTCTTTGTACAATCCTTAGACCTGGTGATAGAAGAATCATTTCTTTTGATAACAAGGTCATATGTTGCCTAGATACAGACTCCATAAAGATGGCCTTTAGCATGCAGCCCTACTTAGAAACCTAAATTGGCAACCTCAAATAATGTGAACTCCAATGGAAAAGTAATATCTCAAAGTGTTAAAAAAGAATTGAATAAGAAGTGGCTACTACTGCCAAACAAAATATATGATCATCTGCCAAATTTGCTATACCAAAAGGAATTCAAGGAAGACCCCTTAAAATATAATTAGCATACCAAATAGAGTAACAGGGCAGCAAGAGGTGAGGAATTTCAACAGTTGGATATTCTACATCATAAACCTGATATGTGAAGGAAAAACTTATGTTGATTGGCAGCACTTAATCAGTAATCCAGTCTATCTTTAGTTTACTGAATTCTTTGAAATGAAGACCTTTCATATGGTGTTATACCTGGTATATTCCCTTGTGCAAGCGAACACATTTCTAGGCCTCAAAAAATTCATTCTAGAGGAAGATTTCACTTGCAGTATCTACAGTTGGAGTATAGACAAGCATCAAAACACTTCAATAGGGTAAACAATGTATTTACAATGCAAATTGTGTGAGATTTAACCAGTCAAAGCCATGTTCAAATTCTAGACTATGCACAATCAGTCACCTCAGAATTGGCTGGTTGGTTCATTCAATTTCTTACATTTTCCAATATCAGAGCTGGAACTTTTATGCTGAATTGTTAAATTATCAAGTGCCAGTCATAAGAAATAGAGACTTCATGCAGATTTAGCAGAAAAAGGAAAAGTATACATAGAATCCATCCGCGATAGAGATGAAAGACTTTTGAACTAAGGTTCATTTAACTAAAGGAAAAGATCTAGCACCTTCTCCAACATCACAAGTATTTCAGATCTAGATGAAGAAAAGATTGACTTAGATTAAGTCATTTAGGAAAAAATCCAAATTTGTCCACATGTTATTTTGAGCACAAGTTGAGCGCCAATATTGGCATATTGTAATTAATTGATTCTTTTTAGAATTGTTTTAAGTTTAGAATGATTTTTTCTTATTTTAGGGATAAAGCTAAGGTTTTCTGAAATATCCCAACTAGGATGTTGATGAATTTTCTGATTTTTGAAACACAAACTTCTGCCCTAATTTTTGCACATTAGATTCTCTGATAAAAACCCTAGTTGCTGATATAAAATTTCTGAGATGAAACAAGCATGAACAGCAACATAAACTCATCCAATTGCTTCAAAGAATATGATGAACACACCTAACATTAAGTATGAATGTAACCAACAATATATAGCACCAATTTGTCCACCCAAAACATGCAAATTCTGATTACAAGTTTATTCAGTTTTGCTGCTACAAAATCAGACCTATTACTTATGCAAGTTCACCACAAAAATGGGCTCCAAACATGTCCAGCAATGTACAGTAGTTTGCTGTTATGAAGAAACCCCACTTACAAGCCAAAACATGAAATGAATGATGACCTAAACTAACCCTACCTGGGCGAACTTGCTCCAGCTCACACAAATGCCAAGATGAATGTGAAAATTCCTTCAAATTCCTACCACAAGGGTGTGCTAGCCTGCTGATCTATAGGTAGGGCTAGCAACCCTTGAAATCTCATCAACAACCTCCAAACTTTCCAATTTCGTTGCTCCAAAAGAAGGTGCTCCTCTTGCAACTTGGGTGCTCCACCCTAGGTCAAAACAACAACAAATCTGCCTTCCTCAAGTTGCCTAGGCTAATATGAAAATCTGAGCATGAAAATCTAACATAAAACTCCATTGAAGCACAAGTGAACCTTTGTCATGAAGTCCTCCATCGAAGAGCTAGGTTTTCATCCAACTCCACTAATATTCACAAGGGTTTTTGTCCTTGGAATGGCTGCAATAATTGCTTATCAGAAAAGAAGAATAATCCACCATGATGAAATGCTTTCACAAAGATCTTGTATTTATACCAAGCTTTCCTTTTCCCTCCAAATTGGTTGACCCAATTTGGGCCCCAAAATTCAAACTTAATATATATTTAAAAAAATAAATAAATAAATTTGAATTTTTTTTTATTTTTATTTTTTTAACCCCCAAAAAGGGTCACCCAGCCTCATAGAAGAATTATAAAAATATTTTTCCTTCACCAAAAATCATAATAAATATCATTTAACCTCCTCCTTGAGCACCAAAATCAACAATAATAAAATATTTTTTCTCACTTATTTTTATTGCTCACTTCCAAAAAGGGACATTAAAATCCTCCCTTCCCGAAATTGCTTGTCCTCAAGCAATGACAGGCTTACCACCACCTGGATCCCATATCATCACACTACCACATCCATCAAAATTGAGGAGATAGATGTACCTCAAGAAACTATCAACATCAACCAACTCTCCAACTTTGAAGGATTCCCCAAGAATGTGCAAGATGCCCCTTGTAGGTGCATAGAAGAACATATCAACCTCTCCTATGTTGTTGATAACAATCATAACAACCTTTTAACTGAAAATCAGACCCAAGTGAGTGCAAATATCATCGCTAATGTCATATGATGATAGAGTATCATCCATACACCATACCCCAATGATGAAGAGATGACCCAAACCTCTCCAAAACACCCAAACAACTGATGTCCTCCAAGTAACCTATAGGATTTTCATGTGCAACATGGTAGAACAGTCATCTCTTAGCTAATAATGGAGTGGATCCTCATGAACTAGGGCAGGAACACCAAGATCTTCATGCTTTCTTCCAATCCCTATGACATAGTCCAGCTGGAACACAAGCATTAGTAACTCAAAACCAAACATTATAGCAATACCTCCATACCTTGTGTCAAAGTGCAGCTTCTTCTCCCAAGTATGCCCAATGAAGGCAAGTGTCTCCATGGCATGCATCACAAATATCTGAAATAGCGCAGCCTCCAACGCTATCGAAGAATCAATGTGATGATATTGTCATTAGCCAACTCTTCATCTTCAAGAAAGAACAATGAATCACCACAAACTGAATCACTTATGACTCCCTCTCCATGTGAACATTTGGCAGTCTAGTGATTGATCCACTAAGTGTATGCTCCATACTGCCATCCAATTCTATGATGTGAGCCTTCAAATGGCTTTCCAAAAGAGGTGATACAAAATCCTCATAAAGAAAGCTACATGTACAAACAAGGAATTATGAATCACACCTCAAACCTGATTGCTCCACTTGCTTGGCCACCATACAAGGCTCATTCCTCATATGCCACATACTTTGAATCTTCTTTGCCTCTCTCATGACATACTATACTAACTTTGTCCTCTTGTGTCTTGGACACACAAATAAGACCTCATGTTTGTCACCCAAATGAGTGCCAACAGTAGAAGTAGACTTCTTACTATCATCCTCATGAGTAGGAGAAGCCAACTCAATATTATGCAAAACCCAAAGACTATTGTTCCAAATCAAGAACAATTGTCATACCTTTCCATAGTGTCTTCATCCGAATTTGCATCCATGATGTGTACCATAAGTCCCGAAAGTAGGGAAGCCTCATGCTTCACCAAAGAGTCATCCATATGATGGTATTGTATCTCATCATAAGTAAACTCCTCAACTTCTCCATGAATGATCAAAGGCTCAACCAAATTTGAACCACCAATTCTCCACCTATACATGTATACATCACATTGTTGGCTGGTCCAAAAGGTGTATGCTTAGCTATCCCATCCACATCTATGATTTGAGCCTTCAATGGGCTCTCTAAAAGAGGTTAACTCATGATCCTCATGATGTAAACTTGTGTACAAACAAATTTTTTTGAATCATCCCTCTTTTCATGTTCACCCAAATCTGAATGTTCTTCTTCCTTGCTAACCTCAAGAGGCTCATCCCTTGCATATTCAACCTTTACACATTCCTCCCTTGGAAGAAATAGTGATCTAAGGTATGATTCCCTTTGTTGCATTGCATGATCTAGATGATTGCAATGTTCCTTGACCTCCTATAGGTTTTGTCTTGTTTGGGCAGCCAACATTTTAGCTTTCCTAGCTCTTTGCAACCACCCTTCACACACATCTTGTGTCTTCTTCACATCTTCCATAGTATGGTATACAAAATCAGAACCTTTGTGGCTTGAATCCACAATACATTCCCTACATTCGACACTCACATCTTGAGTGCCAACCTTGGGAGATCCCTCAACACCATTCCCCTCATGTGACATGGCTGCTATCTCATGGTTATGCACAAAAATATGACTGCTTTCGTAAAACAAAAAATCATAACTTATACTATACCTCTTTGTAGTGCCTTCAAGGGACTCAAACAAGTCTTCATTCTTTGCTAATTTCCCATCATCAAGTGCTGGTCCAAGAGATGTCTTCAATAGAAAATCAAGTGTTTCATGTGCCATAATTTTTGTCCCTTGCTGCAAGATACATCTTTATGTGTATAGGTCTCCTTTATCTTCATGACTTCATCATGGGATCCTCTATGTCCTTCACTTCTTTTCTTCTCAAAGCAGTCGAGTATATCCCACCAATTGTGAGGAGATGATCTCTATCGACAAGTAAGTGTAGGTAGTTTGACTTCACTACCACCCAAGCCTCCTTGAGTTCGTCCAAGTCATTGAGAGATGTACCTCCTTTAAAATCTGCATGATTCCCTAGAGCCTTCCAACACAAACCTGCCATCAACATATGAACATGATAAAAATGAGCTAGGGCTGCCACAATCTTACCTTTGTTTGCCTTCAATTGCCCTTCCAAGTGATGTGACTTATGAGACCCAAAATCTCCATTCAACATTTATGATTTGTCTTCAACATCACCTTCATAAATCTGATCAATCATCACTGATTTAGTACATCCTGTGACAGCATGCCCTTCTTCCTTGTGGTCATTATGAAGACACATGTACTCCTTATTGGTTGATGGACCCTCATCCTGCTGAAAGCATGTGAGAACAACTTCATCTTCTTTAGGTGTTGCATTCTTATCACTAGCTCTCAACATCTTTGGTTCATCCTTGTATGTGAGTTCCAATGTTTCAGACCAATTCCAAGGTGTAATATCCATGACAAACCATACATTATCAAATTGTAGGGTCTTCTTACTAGGCCATCCTTTAGTCTTTATGATCAGCTCTTCAACAAAATGTTTCTCATACAACTCCAATAGGTAGTCATCAAATGTCATCATGTGCATGAAACAAGAACCATCAAACTTACTAGGAAATGACATACCTTGTGTGTAACTTTGTCCCATTGACATCCTTCCATGAATACCCTCATTGGCTATTCCAAAAATTGTATCATCCATCTCATAACTGAAATCTGCATTTTCATGTGAAAACCACCTCATAGGTGACTGCTTTTTTGATTTGACATCTTCTTTATCTAATTTCTGTTTTGAAGTTAGAGCTGCATCGTAACAAGCCAACTCCTTGAAAATAATGTTCTTTCCTTCCATATCATCTTTCTCAACCCTAAATCGAACTTCTCTATCATGCCATGCAAAAGGGCTATGATCCAATATACCCAAGTCATTTTTCTCAACACATTCCTTGCCACCATGATGTAGAGATAATGTGGTGATGCTATGCTCAAGAGATGGGTCATTAGTAGTGCCCATATCTTCATGTGGCTGGTTACAAGGAAGCGATTTTTTTTTTTCACTTGGACATTTTCAACATGCTATTCTTCAGTAGCTGTTCTAGAACCTTTTTCACCTATAGGTTGATCAATGAGTTTTGGTTTAGAACCCCTTTTAAATTCCTCATAGAGATTTTTGGATATTTCAGATGTGGACAAATTGCTATAGAGCCTAGATTGTCTTGATAGGGAATCTCCATAACTGTAATGTCCCCTTCTCATTGATCACCCAAGTGGACATTATAGCCTATTTATTTCCCGTAGGCTATAGTCAACAAAAGGGAATTAATTTATTTAATTGTTTAATATTACTTGGCAAGAAAAGCACATTTTAAAAGGTAATGTTAAATAATTAATTAAATATGTTATAAAGTGACATTTGGAGATAAATTAAAAGGTAACTTAATAAAGTCACTTTAGTATTTATTTGAGCGGGAAATAAAGTGAAGGGATATAAAAGGGGATTTCGAAGATCATTTGGATTACGCTTGATTTATTTCTCACTTTCACTTTTGGGGAGCTTCTTGGAGTTCTCGGTCTTGGGGGAAGAGAAACCCTAGGGCATCTAGTTTCAGTGGTGAAACAATTCCACCCTAACTGGTTACTAGAGGAGATCATTCAGGTCTTCTATTTGGGCGATTATGGTAATTTTGTGAGTCTCCTATGGAGACAAAATTGGAGCTAACAATATTATTACTTCTCATGAAGAAATGAGGGTTTGATTTAGTTGCTAGGCTTGAACAGACGCTAGTTGGACGCCATTAAGAGAGCTTCCCATTTCAATGAGTTATTCATTCTTTGAACTTGCATGGGCTTTGGGTCTATTCAGTTTCCACGGGTTGACATAATGCATTGAGTTATTATTGTGAGCTTTTATGGGGTGAATATCTACTGGTGTCTATCTTAGATTATACCTATATCTTGGCATATGACCTGCCTATGTCTAGACGTGAGTTTGGGAACCATATTTGCATTTGAGTTTTGGCACCATATTTAATCTGGGTTTAATCTGCTAAGGGGACATGACTACTTCTTAGACCTATAGTGTTGGTGTATTCACTTCATGGCTAAGGCGTGATGTAAAGACCCTGACCTGTGGTATATGATTTTTGTAGTTGTCTTTGCTTTGATTGGCAAGTTTTGAATGCGTATTTCAAACATACCAAGTACAATACGTTGCATACATCAAAGATAATTAATGCTGAAAGCAATAAACTAGGCACACTATTGCATGCAACAGATCATTAAGACAACATTCTCCATTTAATCAATAATAACAGTGCCAACTAGAAACTCTTATGACCAGACTTGCACAATATCAATAATATTCTTGGAAATATTATCTAAACTGTAATGGTAGTTTACAAGCTATTTTTCTGAGAGTATAATCTTGAATGTCAATGCATAGCAGACCCAAATTTTAAAGACAATACATGACACTTCAACAAGGCGTAGGAATTCCTATACAAACTCAGACTACACAAAGTAAGAAAGAAACGCCCAGACCTGGATTAAGTATTGGCTGCAATTGTACAAAGAGGAAATTGACCAGAACTGCCTAGAATTTGTTGCAGCAACTAATGTTCATCACTTTTCATTCGATTCTCCCATACAATGGTGTTTTCAGGCTTATTTCTTCCACACGCCACCTCTTAGGGTCTCCAACTATGGCCACAACCCAGATTTCCCCTAGTATATGAAGCACTTCCTCTCAGAATAACACGTCCTCTGTAGTTTGATGAAGACTTAACAAAATGGTGTTCCAAGAAGTGGTAAACTACTAGGAAGAGCGCCTGGGACTTCTTCACAATGAAACGCCTTCAACACTATAAACTAACCTCCAAAACTTGACTTCAAGAAAGTGAAATGGCTCAATGAACAGTGATTCAAAAATTTGATGTAAACCCCCATTTCTCATCCATTCTTACTTCCACTTCAACCTTGTAAAAATCAAAATATCTCCAACTCAATCTTGTCAAATTCACCTTCAAATGCAATGTAGAAAGTCCGGGTGACTCAATCGACAGCTTTCAACTAGGGTTGATGGTTTCACAACCGAAACTGAACAGTAAGGTTTCCAAAACCCTTAATACGAAAAACCTCCAAAGGCTCTCCAAAGATGATGTGAGAAGAATATAATCCAAAATGAATGAAATGAGCTCTTTTTCCCTTTTTATATTTCCCCACTTAATTTCCCACTCATTAAAATAAAGTGACTCAATAAAGTACCTTAATAAAATATTTCACTAAAGTCACTTTATAACGTTACTTTATTAATTACTTAATATTACCTTTTAATTTTAACTTGAGTCTCCAGGCAATATTAAATAATTAAACAAAGGATTCCCTGATTTCCACTTTATTCCTCGGGAATTGAAAAGGCTAAGTGATCATCTCGAGTGGCTATTGAGAAGGGGACATTACATGTGAGACCTTGTATGGGCTGGATGTGAGGCTTTAGGCCTAGGCGCATACCATTTTCACCATATCTAGCTCTAGAAACCCTGTACATGGGAGTTTAGGGTTGCAATCTGCTATCAAGAGGGTCGCAGAAATCTACAGGAGTTGGGCATGAACACCTTGCAAGGATATTTTTGTTCTATACAATGTTGTCAATTCAAATACAGACTCAACATTTAGTTCCAAGCGCTATAAACACTGGTTTCAGACCTCACAACATACCTGGAGGCATCTACAGGTATTTCATAATATTTTTGTGTTTAGTTGAGTTACAACTGCTATATTATTTGCTCAAAAATTATTGTAGAATGTGCTCAGATGTATGTCAAAGGCTAGTAGATGCATGACTGTATTTAATATTTATCATCATTGCTAACTAGCTTCTCAATGAATGTAAGAAGAAGCTTTAGAATGTATTAAGTGAAGCACACACTGCTGTATTAGAATTCTGAGTATTATTATATGCATATTGGCCCATTTACTTGCACAGATTGAGTTGTTTAAGGATGCAGTTGTATTTCTTCAAATATAAAAATGTATGACAGTCCAATGTGTAATGTCCCCAAATTTGGAAACCCCTAAATCTGCCCTAATATATCAATTTCAATTAATCAATTTGGTTTTTGGAATGTTTATAACTTGATTAGGTGTTGTATTTCTTCAAATATAAAAATGTATGACAGTCCAATGTGTAATGTCCCCAAATTTGGAAACCCCTAAATATGCCCTAATATATCAATTTCAATTAATCAATTTGGTTTTCGGAATGTTTATAACTTGATTAGGTTCCCGCAAGACAGAATTAGAAAATATAATATGATGCTACCATTTGAATATGTAAAGAAAACAAGGAAAGTAAGGTAAGTGATACAACTACTTGTTTAAGACCTGCAAATAGGTTAGTAAACATCTATAACAAGAAAACAAATATCATATCATAAATATATTGGAATCTTTTAGGTTTTCTAATTCATTCTTCCTGGAACAAAATGGTCTGATAGGGTGCCCAAGAAACCCTCTACCCTAGGCCACATGAGTCTATGTCTATGTGTATGTGATTCTGTCATGACCAGTCACCACCACTAGTTAAAACATTCTCCTTGATGACACTCACTCTCCAACATGAGAGTGTCATTGATTCCCGTCACACTTGCAGCACCGTTAGTTGTCAGTATAATCATTCTTATTTATGCTTCAGCAATACTTAAGATAATCAAATTGTCTTTCCTAATTGATTATAACTAATACAATAATCCAATGATTAAGCTAGGCTAACTAAACTGGATGTGACAATTTCATTGGTAACTCCAAAAGATGCTAATTTCTACTTTTGGAAGTTGTTTCAGATATCTCAATTAGTTGGTATGCATTGAACTTAAATAGTCTATTTATTTCAGTGAATTTATATATGGATTAGCTATATATGAAATGAGAAGAGTTTTTATGTATATAGTAAAAAAAGAAGTTCTAATTGGATCCATACACTAAAGGTTGATCTTGCCATCTTCTGAATCAGAGTCAAAATTTGATATGTAAAAGAGAGTTGAAATATATGACTCTTTAATGCATATAATTTATTGAATTATCAAATGAGTATCCATTTTTGGAAATAAGGTGCTTTCAGTTAAATTTTAGCTTATTTTTGGAGTTTCAATTTGCTTGCTCATGTTATTTCTATTGGTTGTAGTCTCAAGTCCCATTAACCTGCTTTGTTCATCTACATACATTAATATGATATCTTTCTTTATATTGCTCAGGTATATAACAATCAGTGAGACTCATGGTAGAGCTCTCTTTTACTATTTTGTTGAATCCGAAAGAAATCCAACCAAAGACCCAGTTCTTCTGTGGCTTACTGGTGGTCCTGGTTGCTCAAGTTTTGATGCATTTGTCTATATGATTGGTTAGTTAACTGGAATCTTGAATAACCATTATTGTTTATTTTCTAATGCTCAAACATTGCCATTTTTAAAAAATGGTTTTACATTTTCCAATAAAATTCATATCAACACTAGGGAATCTGGGAAATAGGCATGCAGTTGAAGGACAATTCTATAGATCAGCCAATGTTATTTATAAGGTTCCTCTTTTGTCCCATGTTGCTAAGGATTGAGAATATAAATCAGGAAAACTATAGTTAAAATGGATTGCCTTGGATCCTTGTTTTGCCTCTTAGACTATATAAGATGTAACAGTGCCAAGTAACACGACAGTCCTGATATAAGACGCTACTTTCAAGATTAACTATTGATTACATTATATGCGATTCTCATACAGTACTGCATTTTCCTAATAAATAGGTTGTTGACTTATGTCTCTGGTGTATTCATACTGACAACTTGAAGTAACAACGATTGTTTTCCTTATTCTTTCACTTATTGCAGGCCCAATGTATTTTGATCTCAATTACACTGGGGGTTTACCCAAGCTCGTTGACAATCCACACTCTTGGACTAAGGTCTGATTCATTATTCCTCTTTCTTTTAAAACATTCCACGGCACATTTTTATCTCTTATATTGTTACTCAGGCCAAGAAGGCCTATTAGACTGTAATATAACCCTAAATAGCTCTTTGCAAATTGGCTCTTTCAACTTGGATCTCTATAATCTGTTGCCATGTCCAGTTAACTCTTTTATTTGTAAATAATTACTGTAGTGCAGAGCATATTCCTAATTCAAAATTTTCTCGTATACCATTGAATGTCATGTATCACAGCAGTTTTTTCTTTCGTGTAACATATCCACTAAATTGTTTTGCACTCTTAGGTGTGCAACATTATTTTTCTTGATTCTCCAGCTGGGACTGGGTTTTCGTACTCCAATACAACAGAAGATTTAGTTTATGGAGAATTTAAGATCGTCTCAGATGCATACACTTTCCTTATGAAGGTATTCAGCTCTATCTTATCAAAAACAAAAGAAAAATTAAAGAGTTTCAAGATTTATCAACTTTAAAGTTCCAATAAGCTGAACATAGCTTATTATGTACGATGCAGTGGTTTGAGGCATACCCTGAGTTTCTATCTAATCCACTATACATTGGAGGAGATTCTTATTCGGGCCTTATTGTACCAACGTTGACACAGAAAATAGCAGATGGTATTACATGGACTCTGCACTTTGTATTATTTTCTTTAGAATATTTTATTCTTTTTTCTCTCAAACGATCTGAGGTTTCTTAATGCTACTAGTATTAGAAGTTGGCTATGAATTTTACTTCAATATTGCTCTGAAACGTGGAATGCAAATTATTAACTACAAAACATTATGTTTTAGTGTTCTGATCCTGAAATCTGAGATAAGTTTTAAGCAATCAAATATTTTTGTTTAATATCTGACATCATGGAAAGTGTTTTGAATCTAAATATGAGATACTGATGTCCCATACAATTTCTTTGTGGCAATATCACTTTAACTAATGCTCTACCAGTGGGGATTCTATTGCAACTACGATTCAATCTACTAGCTCCTTCTCTTGCCAGACTCGCGCTCTCCGACTCCTCTTCCTTCTCCTTCTAGGTTCTTCCTCCCACAATCCTCCAACATAATCCTCCAGGGTGCCCCTCTAGCTTGAACGCTTTCATCTTCTCACCTCCAATTTCCTAGAAGGCATCTCCTCCTCTCTGGCATAATCCTCTAGCTTGAATGCTTATCATCAAGAATGCTCCTCTGATCTTCTCCTATAGAACCTCTTCTCCTCTCCGGCATACTCCTCTAGCTTGAATGCTTATTCTCTAGTGTGCTCCTCCAGTTTGAATGCTTATCATGTTCGATCTCCTCCTACAAGGCAGCTATTTCTTCTCCTTACTCCAGTAGCATCACCTATGGGATTACCACTCTATCAATCAACTGAAGTGGGACTACTACTTTAGCATGCCTATCATGTTAAGGTGTCACTTGCGGAGAATTGAACCTTGGTCTTCAACATAAGAACCAAGTGATCCTACCACTTGACCACAGCCTTTTTTATGACAAATATTTAGCTTGCTATTTAATCTTTAATCGAGAAAAAATCTTTATATATTTGAAATCTATCAGATTTGGTACAAAATTCAAGAACAAATATGAGAGATAATTTTGTGATTGTCATTATCTATTTTTGCTAGAAAATACTTAAAATAATGAATTAGCGAGGAATGGCCTAGATGAATTTACCTGTAAAAGATTTAGTTCAAGACACAAATACAAAGTTCTAGGCTGGGATGTCCCATCAGTAGTGTATTTTGGAGAAATATAGAATTCTGAATAGGCTATTAGTTGTGTAATAACATTGTATATGTTGCTAACATAACTTTATTCGGTAAGAGAGAACTTGTTACATGTGTTTTTCAGATTAATATTTTCATGCTTGCTTTCTACCATGTATTTCCTTTCCTTGTGACAGGCATTGAAGCCGGTGCAAAACCAATCCTAAATCTTAAGGTCAAATTATTCAACGGAACTAAGTGAAGGCCAAAGTTCTTTTGTTCAGTACCTCCATTTTGTGTTTTTAGCTGTGGACCAACTCTTTTTCTTGTACTACCATTTTTTCTGGATTAGATGGTCTCATAGACTGATGTCTTGAATTACTAGTTTTCAGGGCTATCTGGTTGGTAATGGGATGACAGATAGAATATTTGACAATGCACAGATTCCGTTTGCATATGGAATGGCCCTCATACCAGCTGAAATATACGAGGTTTCTATATATAAGATCCACTGAAAGCTTAAATGTTGTCTGCAATTTATGCATTCTTTATGAATAAATGTTAATTGCAAGGCAACTTTGTGGTACAACACGAATACTAGATTGAAATGGACTTTTTGGATAAAGATATACTATAATGTCTCAAATATTTTTATCATTTACTATTCTAGAAAATACTTGATATGACATTTTTGATATGACAGGCAACAAACGAGGCTTGCAATGGTAATTTTTCATCCATAGATCCTTCATGTCAATCCAAAATACGTTCAATATATCAGGTGAAATCCACAACCCCTACCTTACTTCTATGACTGCTACATTTTAGTAATACAAATTTCCTGGTCTCTTTCTAATTACTTGTTCTAATATATTGTTTTGAAAAAGCAATTCTTTGCTCATCTCTATAAATTTAATATCCTCGACCCAAGTTGTTTCCCCGTTAAAATGAAGCAAGAAAATGTAAGTGGTCGAAAAGAAGCAGCAAAGAGATACGAGAAGTTGGAAGTACTAGACCAGCTTAATGTAGCAAGGAGAAGAATGTTTACCCAAGTTCGGTCCACGAGGTTCACAGCTCAAGATGGATATCTCCAAATTCCCCTTCAACTTGGTTACGGAGACAAGCTTTGCCCTTCTCTGGTAAATCGAATTCATCCTTTTTTGATCCAGAAAATGGGAAATGGTTTAATGCATCTTTGCAACATTTGTCCACAACTTTGAGAATTCATATTATAACCTGCAACAAAGCTGGAAATTTACATGTTAGCGTGAAATAACATTGTGGCTTCATTTATTTATGCTAGAAGCACTAGGAGATCTAAGAAAATAACATCCTTGTTTGAATAAATTTTCAAGCTATTGCATAATGCACTTTGCACTCAGGCTTATATTTGAAGCATATTATATTTGCAATGCAGCAAGATTTGATCTCCAATTTTCTTTTGGGCTTCTTGAATAGCTATCCAATACAACAAGAGTATAATCTTTGTGTACGCTTAATATTTCCATCTATGTAACCTTTAGACTGTAGCTGTCTGTTCTTCATAAGGACATCCTTAAACAAAACAGTTTTTCCAGGAATGATAAACAAAATGGAAATTTTGGTGTTTAGAGTTATTCACTTGCCATATTGATAGGAATTTTTTTTTCTAGATGTTTAATTACAATCAAATACTGTATGCATTCTATTAATATAATGCTTCATTTTGTGAAACAGAACAAATACGACCTTTCAAATATCTGGGCAAAAAGTCCTTTTGTCAGAAAAACAATTCATGCCCTACCGGTAGTCTCTTTAACTCACTCCCTGCCATGGAAGATGAACCAAATTTAATATAGGATGCTAATACCATTGTGAATTATTGTTTATTATTTAATATATTGAGTTATGATCTCATTGTTATTTGCTGAAAAATGCAGGCAAAACTATTGTAAAATAATCTAATCTATAATGCACATAGCAAAAATGTATAAAACATTATTATTAATCATTTCCCTACAACTTCCTGAACTATTTCAAGGGAAACTAACTCCTAATTAATTACTAACTTAATTCATTAAAGTGACTTTATTAAAATGTAAATCATAATTTTTTCAACACCTCCCTTAAAGTTTACATTAATGCACGACCTTTATTGAAAGAGGGAGAGAAATAAAACTCTATTTA
Source organism: Sequoia sempervirens (assembly GCA_007258455.2). Classification (NCBI taxonomy): domain Eukaryota; kingdom Viridiplantae; phylum Streptophyta; class Pinopsida; order Cupressales; family Cupressaceae; genus Sequoia; species Sequoia sempervirens. Next base: position 10,421 of record VDFB02096321.1, on the reverse strand, counting down.
GCAAATTTAAGAAGAAGAAATTAGGCTCCATGAAGGAGAAGAGGGGATTGAGAGGAAGGTTGTGAAAAGAGAAGCCTCATAGTGTGAGAAGAAATTGGTTATAGGAATTTCTACAATTTCCTGTAGATTAATGTAATTTTGTAAGTAAGTTTTATTGTGATATAGATGATTAATAAATTCATAATATATTTTTATTTTTTTATTTTTTTTTGCATATGGATTTGTCAAATGAATGTTGGGTTTCTAAATTAGATTGTCCTTCATCAAACTCTTATAAGAAGAGATCTTATAATTGCAAAGAGCTATGAGAGATAGAAAGTGGTATTAGGGAAGGTGTGCCTTGTGTGGGAAAGAGGATATTGACTATCCTCTAATAAATAAAGTGCTAGGTGGAAGGTGGGGAATGCCCTCCATTTAGTGGAAAGTGGGTAGATGGAGTTATGAGAATTTACATTCTATAGTGTCATCGTCGAGTAGGAGGCATACGCAGATTGTTGAGGAAAATCATATTCGATTATGAGTGAGTGAGTGATCCCATAATAGTGTGCTCCACTTTTTGGCCTAAGCGAGATGCTCAAAAATCAACATTTTTTGTATTTTCTCAATTTTTGTCAATTATAGGAAATAAATGGTCAAGAATTTAAAGATGTAAACTAATGAGTTGTGGCATTTTCTATGTAGATTCAAGCAATGATTTTTTAAAGAACTATTCTATCATTTTTAAAACTTTTCAATCAATTTCTATATTTTTTTATTTTTTATTGAGTGACATTATTCCATAACACTTAACTTTCACCATATATGTATTTTTTTCATGATTTATTAGAATTAGACCATTAACTCCACTATCTAGTGCATAAATGCTTTTGAGTAATTTTTTTTAATTTAACATATTGTTAATTTTTGAATTAATAATAACAAAAAAATCAGATCTATATTATTTTGCAACACATTTCTCTCAGTGTATATACCAAAACTATTTTTTTATTTTTTTATTGAAATAAAGACATCTATGTGGATTGCAGTGTATTTTTTTGAGATGTTTCTAAGAATGTTATCTTTCCTAGTCTCTTGAGTAGAATTGTAATTTTTGGAAAGATAATACTAAGGACTATATACTACAAAATGGTATTTGTAAATGATTCTATTTGATCCCCCAAAAGGTGAAGCAATTTTTTTGTTAGCATTTTGATAGGTGCAAAGGAGACTTTGTTTAAAGTTTGATTTAAGCCTAGGGGGTTCTATCCAAGGTGGTTTTATCTAACCCTCTTTAAACAAACTCCCTTAGATGGAACCCTTCTAGGATTAAATCATATTTTTCCTAAAAAATATGTCATTTTAAGAAAAAATGAGGATGTCCACAAGTGGAACACATTATTGTGGGGTAAGCCAAGTGTATTTATATCAAATTGAGTGCCTTTGGGATTCTGGGTTACAATGTGTGTGTGTGTGTGTGTGTGTGTGTGTGAAGATGTCTTCATGGAGCATTGGAATAACCTTGAGAAAGGTAGTGAGATTTTCTTTTATGAAAAGGAGAGAAAGGGATTTAGAGGAAAGAAATTGGGTTGGAATCCAAAATATATGCGTAGAAATATTTGAGTGGTTAGATGCTCTAAAGGAAAGAAAAGTCAAAATTATTAAGAGATGAGAAGAGAAAAAGGAGAAGTGTAATGTTGAAAATGCTATGTTATCTAACATTGTTTTGTTTATAGGTATTGAAGAGTGAAAAATAAGAAAAGGGGAAGTCCTCATGCAAGAGGATAAGGAAGAACAGAAGAATGAGATTATAATGGGAGCATGTCTTTAAGAAGACAAGGAGGTATTGGTGAATGTGAATGCAAGTGGGCATAGTGTTGCAACTATGGTTGGTGAAGATAGAAAAGTTACAATAGAGGAAGAGAATGAGGTTGAATTAGTTGTATATCCTTTGGAGGACTTGAGGATGTTGATAGATGTGGTGCTATAGAGAAAAGAAAGAAAAAGAAAGTGAAAGGGATTAATTTGATTAGGTATCAAATGAAGCGGAAGGAAAGGATGAGGAGATAGTAATCAAGATTTTTATTTCCTTAATGGTGGTCGTATTTATTTGTATGTAGGTGGAGTAGTGAGTTAGAAAGGAAGAGATACTTTTGGAGGAGGATGGACAATGGTGGGTCACATCCCATAAGAGAAAAGAGTAGAGAAGTATTGGTTGGAGGTGGATTGTTAGTGGTGGATTGAAACCCATAAGAGGAGGAAGGAAGTGGAGAATCTTTTTGAGGAGATTGGGTGGTGGATAGTCCCAAAAGGGAGATGGGAAAATGGCCATTTGAAAGAGGATGGTAATTTTTCTAGCTAAGTGTTGGAAGAGGCAAAGGAAGAAAACTTATGATTTACTCTTAATGCAGTCCCCCGCACATCTATTCTTCAATAGATGGCCCTTCCCTTCGACGAAGAGATTGGTAGAGTAACCGATAATGACAACCAACTGAGCATAGTCTTGTATCCTACATAACTAGAACTTGTAATCCCACAATCCCGAACTAGCATGTAATAAAGGATCACGTTGAACTAACAATGTAGTCTCAAGCATCACACATTCTAAGTGGATTTCGTACATTGCACTACTTTGGCCAAAGTATTCCCATTGAGTACTTTGAATGAAGTCATCTATCATAAACACTACTCAGGGCCGATTCGACTTAAGGCTATCTTACACTACACATAGGCATTGTCCTTCAATGGATAATCTGTCATCCCAGACTAACCTACAACAATCTATTCTACTTTAATTGAATATAACTAGCAAGTAAGTACACAAGTCCCCTCCCTTTCTGGATTATCTATCCTAGGAGTAACACAAGCTTTCCTAGTTAACTAAATAACTTAGTTGGGTGTACCTCAAGTGACTCTTGCATTCAATCAAGCCTACTTAAATAATATCTAATGCAAACAACATTCTCCTATTATGGAGATCCTTACAAATAATGCATAACATAGCTAGAGTGCTTCATTTTCCCTTTTCACAAAAGACAACATATTTACTTCCTATTCACAAACAAAAAATACTTTTCAAATAGCATAGAAAATATTGCAAAAGAATAGTAGAATAATATCCCGTGCCTATTTACGCTTATCCCAAATTGATGGAAGAGTTGCTTCCACTTCTAGCTCAATCCCATTTCTTGAATTAAATTCCTAGTCCCTCAGAAGATGATAATTTTCTCACAAAAATTCCCTCTTTCTCACTCTCAGAAATCACTAGAAAAAATGACGTATTCCTTGGGTAGAATATGTTTCTCTCAAAGATAATAGTAACTCACAAAAATGTGAACGATGTTTGTAAGATATGGTCACTCAGAATTTTGAATACCAGTTGCATATAATGTCACTCAAAAATTGAATAATGAACATATATTGATGCACCAAATGATACGCATATGGTGAATAAGGCAATCTCAAAAACAAATTACAAAAGCTAATGAAGAATGGTGAATGATGAATGAGTACGGTGAATGAGAGTTGGGCGACTATTTATAGAGTCCAGCTTCCACCAATTCCTACTATCATGGCATGTGAATTGACACCACTGCCACTAACATCTTCCAATCTTGGAGGTAGCACCAATTCCAGTCCATAGTCAACAAATAATAGGGTGAGTCGACCTCCATTTTTTCCAGCATTATGAAGACTAATTCCTAAAAAAAAATGGAGAAATTTACGAATCAACACCTACAAAATTTGTTTACAGAGGTGGCGCCAAACTCATGAAATTGCGGCTATTTCAAAAAGCAGAGAAAAAGTCATTTGTAATTCATGAATACATAGCCTATATCGACTATCTTTCAAGTTGAGTCGACAAAGTTTAATTACTATGTTGGATTTATTCTTGCTTCATCTTTTGACTCAGTCAAAAAGATTTTAACACCTTTCGTGGGTTTTATCCCTACGTGTACATAACCAGGATGCGCGATTTCACATAGTGTCGTATTTGTTTCAAATTCAAATTCTTCCCATATGCCAAAGTCCAACATGCGAATTGAAATCTTTATCAATTCGATTATTTCATAATTCGATTTTCCAAAGTTTAAATGATATAAATTATATCGATTCAGAAATAATTTGATTCCCATAGTTTAATGATGTTAATATTAAATCGATTAAAAAATAATTTGATTTCCATAGTTGAATGATGTTAATATTAAATCGATTCAAAAATAATTTGATTTCCAAAGTTGAATGATGTTAATTATATATTTTATTATATAATTATAGTTTTAAATATTATGGGCCCCCTCAACAGGTGGAAGGAGGCAAAACGAGTGGACATTCTGCTGTCATAGCTTAACCATTTAAAGCCATTAAATCTAAAGTGATGGATTAATATGTTGGGATGGCTTGTTCTAACGAAGGAAGTGGATGGGGTACAAGAGTGCAGAGTGGTGGGAAGGGCGAGGTACCTTCTCTTTTCAGAAAGCACACTCATTACGCTTTCAAAGGACAAATTGAGTAATCATTCTCTACCTACCTTGGAAACTCTCAAACAAAGGGTATTGAGCTTCATGCGAATTTAATGGCTATCCGCAGTGAATTATCTAGCTTCTAGTTGAGAGGACACGGAGGTATCAAAACGGACGACCAACCATAAATGAAGATCATTGAATGGCCTTCTATATATTCAATATCATGGATGGAATAGGAATCAAACATGGACACTCCGATTAAAATTAAGAGCTCCAAGAAGGAGGCTACTTTCTTAGGATACATTTTTTATCAACATCTAAAGAAGCAATAAGGATGGTGCTCGGAAAAAACTATTGTTTCTCACACAATTGAACCAGGGCTAATTTAGATATCTCATCTCGATTCTTAGCCTCCCTTCTAGACTTGAGTTTGTCGAAGGAGAGATGTATGCTGCTATTGCATATAGTGTTCAAAGGCTTGATTTATGTAGGGGACATTGATACAGTGGAAGAAGCTATGCCAAAAGTCAGACTCCCATGGCCAGATGACATGGCTCGAATGTTCCAGTAGGGGGTGGAGGTTGAGTGGCACCCATTCATCCTCGATCTGAAAGGAAATGAGTTGCAACGACACAAGAGATGGGTCTCCATAGGATACAATTTTCGATGCCGATGGTTGGGTTTGGACGAGGTGGTCAGTTTACAATGGTCCCATGCCTTTGCAGAATTGATGGGGTCTGGTCGTTTCTATGAAGATGGTTAATGGCTTGGTGGAGGGAGGGTTTATGTTTTGTTTTGTTTAATCCATGTTAATTTTTGTGTAAACATCAGTGTAAATGGGGTAAATTTTGCTGGCTTAAAGCCAAATTTTGGTTTTGTATCTTGGTCCCATCATGGTGGTGGACTGACTTGATGTAATATTTTGATCAGATTAATATAAAGCATGCAGCTATGGCTGCGTATTACATATCAAAAAAAAATTATAGTTTTAAATATATATATATATGCTTTAATATAATGATAATATATATGTAATCTTTAATATATAATTACATATATATATATTTAACAAATATATATATCGTGAGCTAGTTAGCAAACATCCGATATATATATATATATGTTAATCTGGAAGGCAATAATAATAATATTATTAATATCCACATAATACAAAATGTGTGCATATATACATATATATATATATATACGTGTATATACCTCTATGTACACGTATGTGTAGGTATACCATATCCATTTTCCAACGTATGCTTGTATCGAGATGTATATACATATGGATATGTGTATATACTATATATATGTATATATGTCCACTTCCGATTCACTTACATACATTTACGTTACCATCATATTGATAGGTGTGTACATGTGGTATCTCTATACATATGCATATACGTGTCGTTAGATCCTCCTAACATGCATGTGCATATATATAAAAATACTTCCACCTACATCTGATCTATCCATATGATCGTAATATCACAAGATAAACATCGCTCATAAAGCATGCAGAACTAAACAAGACTCCTAATGCAAACATACAAGCTACGGATGACTACTTGTTGATGTGTTTTTCGTGATTGCACCAATGCAGATAAAGTCGCCAACGGCTACCCTATTCTCTCTTGATCAAAGTATCCACATGCTAAGATTGCAAGAAAGTTCATGCGTTCAACTCCAAGGTTCTTTAGTGCGAATAGGCTTAGTTGGCTCAATGTGATTTGCTGGTATTTCAAGGGGACTTACGGAATTGTTCGGCAGCGGAGAAAGGAATTCAAATGCTCGAAAGATTTGTCTATGAAGCGCGGGTTTCCTATTTTAACCAGAAAGTACTGAATTGAAATGGTTGTAAGGTTTAGAGAGTCTAAATCTATTCTAAGTGTGGGATATGGAGCTCAACTTCAGCAAACTTCAACCAAACTTCGCTTTGCCTCGCTCGGACAGCTTCCAGAAGTCGGTGCAATCTTCAGGGAGATGACTAAAGATGTTCAAACCACCATTTGACATGAAGATACCATCACAACGACGCATACCACCATTCAAACTGTGATTGAAGTTAGGCCCAAACGTTTCCAGTTGACCACACAAGGCGCATTCACCATCAGCAAATACACTAGTGGTATGGATAGACGAAGTTGCTTAGATCAAACACCACATTCCACAATTAACATCTACTTGCATGGAATGAAAATTATACTACTTTGAACTATTTTACACTACCATTTGAATTGGAAGGACGAAGAAACCTTGCTAGCTACTCACAACAAAGACGAAATTCACCATCAATGAAAAACTCTTTTATTGAGAAAGTGTTCACAACAATTTCTTCCAAAGTTTTCAAAGGGAAAACTTTCCTCTTCTTCAAACCGGGTGATCCCACAATAGTGGTTTACACTTTTTGCCCTACACTTGGACACTAATATTTTTTTTTTTTAACACAATCTCCACATTCGGGCACCTATAAGCGGTCGCAAGTAAAGAAATTTGAAGATGATGTAAACTAGAGTCTTGTCAAATTTTTGTCGTAGATTCTAAAAATATTTTCAATTTTTTGGAATCGGATTGCCACTTTTTCCATCTCCCACAAAAATTGGTTTTATCAAAAACAACATTTTAAAAGTAGCGCTTGCGTATAGCATAAATTTTTTTTCCATGGAGGATAAAATTCTAATTTTTTCGGATTTAGATTTTTAACTATGATATCTAGTGCTTCCAATTGGTTTCATAGTGTTTTATTGAATATTTTTTCCTGAATCAAGTTTCAAAGTCAAACCAATTACAATTCAAACATAGGTGGACCGTATACAACATAACTTTTCTTGTATGTATCAAAATTCTTCTCTTTTTGTTGGATCAAGGACTTCAATATCTGGTGCACTCATATTTTTAAATTTTTTTTTTTTATAATATTCTATTTTTTTCAACGTGCGAGCCGAGAGATTTTTGTTTTCGATGAAAAACCTATATTTAATAAAACTTAAAAAATAGATAGATAATAAAACCAAAACATACTAAAATTATATTCATTGGATAGCTCGTTCTGAAGGCTACTTGATTCCAAGTTTGGTTTCTAAATATTCCCCCATTTTCATCCCCAATCGGAGCTTGAAAGCGTAAAATTTTAGGTTTTTTGTGTGTATAAATTAAAAATTAGGGAAAAAGGGTTAACTAGAACGAGGTTCATTGAGCACAGTTCGTCGAACCCACTAATATATTTTTCCTTTTTTTGGAAATGTGGGCCCAATAGTTAATGGGGTTGCTTTCGAACCCTAGTTCGGTCCGAGGAACCCCACTTATGGATTCGGTTGAACATGTAGGTTCATCACGAACCTCTAAAACCAATTTTGCCATGGGGTCATTTTTCTGTTTTCCTTTCTCCATCAAAGCGTAAACCACTGTGTAGCTTCACCCCAGCGCTACACTATCAATCATGCTAAGTTACTCTAAGCTATCACCTAGATATCTCTCTATTCTAATCTCTACTGTCTAACTCTACTTCAAATTCTACTTCTAATGAGATACAAATGAGGGGGACTCCCCCTTTATATAGCTGGCCAAGTCCAACGAACGGCTCAGATTACACTCGGCTGGATGGCCCAGATTGTGCCACCTCAGCCTAAACAAGTTCACCCTAAAAACCGCCACCAAGAGGAGTGGGGGTAATAAATGAGCCATAATGTCTATCATCTTTCTAGAAGATTCAACTTTGAAGCGTTCACCTTTGCTCATGATCTTCTTCTTGGCGTTTGTTCTTCAACTTTGCTTGAGCTTCCATTCTTCTCCCTGTCTTGAGTTTGAAAACATTTCTTTTACGTCACTAAGTCTCAACACTTAGCCATTTTTCGCAACTTTCTTCCTTCGAGGTTGAAATGTAGTCTTGGAGTATTTGCTTCATCACTTAAGTCATCATCGTTTGGTCTCGACGTTTCTCCTGCAAAACAAGCAAGGAGAAGAGCATCAGAACACTTCATAATATAAATTCACCTTACCTGATTTTCACGCTTTGATCTTCAAGGGCTCATCGTTTTTCCTTAGCCAACTTCGCGCTCAAATTCTCATGCCTCAGCCAACCTTCCAACCCATCTTATATTTTGCCTGGCGCACTTCATTTTGATATTTCATCCAATTCAGACTCGAGAAGAAATCCTTTCATCAGGAATTTGATCAAAAATTATCTAGGCACTCAATTTCAAATTCATCCGCCAAGGCATTCTATCTTCACAAACATTTCTTTCCCTTGCCTTAGAAATTTTTTCAGACTTTTACTTAGGAAATTCATCAATTCAAGCACCGATTAAATTCTTCATGCGGAAGGCCTTGGCAAAGTGCAGAAGACTTGGAAATCCACTTCTTGTCGAAGATTTTCAATACCCAGAAGAGAATTTTCTTCAGAACGCGCCGAACCCATGGGTGCACAACTAACGGGTTCATTTAATTTTCTTGAATTTTGAACCTTGGAAAAAATAATTTTTAACAAACTTACTCCCGTTCTCCATCTGTGAATATTTCTTTGCTCTGACTTGAAAATCTCATTGTTCCTGCAATATTGGCACTCACTGACTTCTCCACTGGCAACTTCATTTGTGTCTTAAGGAAAAATTCATCATTTCACCAGACTTAGGCTTTTTTCCCAAGGAAAAAAAACACTTTGTGCCTTAGAAAATTTTATATCACTTAGCATTTTAAATTTATTTTTGCCTTAGAAGATTTTCATTCATTCTTCAATCCATCTTGCCAGTGGTGAAATTTTTTTTTTATATCAATTCACTTGGAAAAATTGTCTTGAGCATATTTTTTTTGCCTTCATCCTCACTTCACCTGGCATGGCGCATCTAGCAATATTCATCAACTTTACCTTATAGGCTTAGCATTTCCAACGCCTAGCAACACTTATCTCCCTCTTTACCCTCAACGCCTAGGAAATATTCACTCATCACCTTGCATTTTATTTCACACTTCTCTTACTTTAGGCACACTTAGCACATGGAGTAAAACTCAACCTTAACTTCCTCTTAAGTCACCTTTCACCCATCTTACCTTGGGCGCATATCACACAAACTGGAGGATGAACTCTACCACGCCTTGGTTTATTTATTTCATTTCAAACTTCATGCACTTTGGGCGCATTTCACATGTTCAAGAGGATGAAAATTTTCAGCGCCTTCAACCTTCTTTGACTTTCCTTCAAACTTTGGCGCATTTCTTATAGTGAGGTGGATAAGCTTCCAACGCCTTTTACTAGTGACTCTTGAGCTTCATTTTTTTGTCTCCACATGCCTCTATTTGGGCCCATTGAAAGGGGGGAAGAGAAAGTCAACTTTTTGTCCTCCTCTCAGCATGCTTGGGCGCATTTCACCTATGGAGGTGGATGAAGCTTGACACTTAGAATTTATTTTGCATGCCATTAGCTGGAAGTGGGCGCATTTTGCCTATGGTGAAGGATAAACTTTGTTGACTCTTTGACTTTTTCCTAACTTGCTTTGAATCATGGGCGCATTTTGGCATATGTGAAGGATGACTCTTGATCTTCCTTATTTTTGTCTTGACATGCCCTCTTTTGGGCGCATTTAGGCATGAGAGGAGGACGAAACATGTTGACCTCTTGACTTTCTTCTAGACATGGCGCATTTTTCCATAGGAGGAGGATGAAATTTGATACTTAGAAAATTTTCATGCTTGGCTTGAGGGCGCATATGGAGGTAGCTGCAGGATGAGATCAACACTCCTAACTTAGAAATTTTCTAACACCTTGTTCTTCCTTGGGCGCATTTTACATGTCCAACAGGATAAACTCCAGACTTGGAAATTTTCTCAGCTACTGCCAGCTTCTTCTTCTTTGGGCGCATTTCAAGGGTGCTGCAGGATGAAAATCATGCCTTAGCCATTTTTCCCGACTTCTGCCAATTTCACAACATCCTGCTATTTATAGTAAGTCTCTTGATTTTTCATATCTCCGGAGGC
>VDFB02096320.1:0-20833 GCA_007258455.2 Sequoia sempervirens | reverse complement strand
CTCTCTAAACCCCCAAAAGTGCTGGTTTCTGGTCCCTCATAGGAAATGTTGAAGTTTTTGGTCATTGATGTCAAACCAGTAGTATTGTGCTGCTTATTATTCTTCAGATTTCAATTGAGCTGCTTGACTTGCTTGAGCTGCTTGCTCAGCTGCTTGACCAAGTTGCTTACCTATTTGAGCTACTTGAGTGTCTACTTCAGCTAGTTGGGTGTGTGCTTAAGCTGGCCACTTGCTTAGTTGTCATCCTTTGTGCCTAATCATCCTTATTTCATCAGCTGTTTGAATAGTCCAAACAAAGTGCCAAATCATCCTTACTTTATCAGCTACTTGAATAGTCCAAAAATATGCCAAGTATGCATTTTAAGTGCTTGACTTTTCAATAGGTCGATTTCTTTTGAGAATGACTTGTTTGTTGAATATGTGGCCTCTATATTACTTAAGTGAATCTTTTACCTGTGGCATACTTTTTCTTGAATTTTTTTAAATGTGACATGTTTTATCCAAGGCTTTATTCGTGGCGGCTCCTCTTCTTTGAAGTTTTTTTTAATACAAAATCAAGCCATGTAATTTTTATGAGGCCTTTATTTCTGGCAGAGGCACGTCTATTATTTTGGGAATGCGACGGTTTTCCTCAGTGTGTTGGCTACAGTTTCAGACTCCCTTCATATCATGTCTCTCCATTATATGCGTCTCTTTGTGTGGCGGCTGCATTTAGTGTGAATTTTTTTTAAGACTATGTGCCAAGACGATTTAATGTGAGGCGGCCACAGACAAAATTTATGGCTTCGTCAATGGGCCCTTGGTCTACTGGTGAAGTTGAAAGGTTTGGAATGAGCCCACCAGGGATCAAGTCTTGCTGAGTGCAAAGCCCCGACGCCTAAAAGGGATGAGGCCAAGATCGTGCCCCGACCAGATTTTGGCGGAATAGATACCCCTCAAACCTTGGCTGCTAAGCTAAAGGGGACCCCCTCGAGGGTATCTCCAACAAAACAAAAAAAAAACTTTATGGCTTCAAAATTTTTCTGGCGAATCTCTTTATCTATTCTTGGTGCGGGCTAATAGTGGTGAAAATTGTGGCAGGCATTGTAAAAGTCGCTATCTTCATAAGACCATTAAAAAGGCTCCATTTCGTATGATGGTCAGTTTTCTGGAAGAATGCTAATTGCGTCGGTTTTTTTCCTGGCAGAAACATGTTTTTTCTGAGCAAGGCGTTTTCTTTTAGAGCAAGTGACTAAAGTTTATCAATAGTTTGAAGTTTCTTTAAAACATATAGGGGCTATTCTAAAGGTTCATTATTGATTTTCAGGTAACGCCTTCTATAGTTAGAGGGATAGTTGAATATTCTCTGGAAACGTTTTTATTTGGAGCAAGTTTATTTTTAAAATGTTGACCTTTTTGAATATGTCGTGCCATGTGAAGGTGGGGAGGTTTTGAGATGTCTTTAGTATAGTGTGGATAATTTATTTGCTGCATCGAATTTAACTATCTGTTTGAGATGGCTCTTGTAGATGGCTACAAGTTTAAGTTGTGTGAAGAGTTTAGAGAAACGACTTTCTCTATTGGTCGTTCTTTTTATTGACTCCAGGTGACATTTAGAGGACGTGTTTTTATTCCTTCAAGAGAAATTGATTCTTGCAATGATGTGTATTCACCTTACCTGGATGGCGGCTACTCAATTAAATTTCTCATCCTAATTGATGGCCACGTTTTTATCTAGCACGGTTTTTTTTTCTGTGGGACGGTTTTTCAGATCATGCTCTAACTTATTCCTGAGGAGGCGTCTTAGTATTAGAGGCTATTCAAAATATAAAAAAATGTCTTCCTTCAAAAACATAATCAAGTGACGACTTATTTTTCATAAAGCCGTATCTACTTCAGGCAGCTTGATTTTTGTCTATATGGTGTTGAGGCAATAAAATTTAATAAATAGGGAAGAGCTAATATAATATAGAAGTTTCAGGTGATATTTGTGTGAGTGCTACAATACTTAGTCTGAAAGTATCGACTATTATGATAGAGGAGATGGATTGTGTGAAAGAAGTTAGAGATGTTGATTATTATAGAGCTGTTTCTGATTGCAGTATGGTATGATTACTCTTAAGGAGGGCAGTTTCTTTCTAAGCCTGTGTGAGTTCTAAATTTGAAGAGATTTGTGTTGGAATATCTAGGATGTAAGGAGATTGTTTAAGACTGAAGAAAATCAAGTGTGTGAAGTGATTGAGTGTTGGTGAAATAAATCTTCAGAATCGATATATTTGTGTTTGTGAACCTCACAGTATATGTGTAGGCATTGTTAAAATCTGTGCAACAACATTATCTATTTTGTGAAATCTGGAGTTGTTGCTTCAGTTGCTTTGTGAGTTGGTGCTCACGCTGGAGTTGGTGCTTTAGCAATTTGAAGAAGAGTTGGTGCTCTTGGTGGGTTGGTGCTCACTATTTGTAACAGGGTTGGTGCCCTCTTTGGAGTTAAATAAAAGCAAAAAAAAATCATGGTTTTTTACCCGAAAGGTTTTTCCACGTAATCATGGTGTTTAACTTGTTCTTGTGTTTCATGTTGCTGATTTGTGATTTGATATCTGATTCATATGAGTTATCTAGTTTAAAGTTTTAAAAAGCTTCAAATACTGATTCACCCCCCTTCTCAGTATTTGCTGAGTGATCTTCAGGAAATTGATGGGTTAAGCAATTTGTTTGGCTAGACAAAAGACAGATGAAGAAAAATTTAGTTAAGACTACAAATGAATGCATCTAAGGACATGGCAGTAGTGAAGTATTTACTCAGTCATGTGGGTTATTATGGTAAGTTCTTCAAGAACTCCCATTTGTTACACCTCTTGGACACAGTAACCAAGAAAGGAGAACAGTTCATATGATCAGGAAAAAGGCATTTGATAAACGTAAGGTTTGATTGGATTATCCAAATTGGAAAACGAGTTCCAAGTACATGTAGATGACTTGAACTATCAAATTAGTTCCATGTTCACACAAGATGAAAGTAACAAGTTGGACCGCTTAATTTGCTTTCCTAGTTGACTCTTGTTGAAACTAGAGATCAAATGTAGTACAAAAAAAGGAGGCCTTGACAATGGTCAGCTCAATCCAAAAGTTCAAGCAATATTTTTTGGTGAATTCAAATCTCTTCTACCAAGAGCACCGAGCACTCCTCCATGTGGTGAATAAACCAATGACTTGTGAATGTCAGTTGTATGTTTCTTTTCTTGCAGGAATGCAATTTTAAATTTCTCATTCAATGAGGCAAGAGTAATGTAGTTGCATACAAATTATCCAAGATCAGCATTGGGAGTTGCCATATAGAGTTAATGACAAGTTCCAAAATGCTTGTTTGTTTCCAATAGCAGTCTTACCCTCATGGTATGACAATATTGGGAATTGCTTGTCCATAATTCCCTTTCTTAATGTAGTTGCACACCAATTATCCAAGATCAGCATTGAGAGTTGCCATATAGAGTTAATAATGAGTTCCCAAAATGCTTGTTTGTTTCCAATAGCAGTCTTACCCTCATGGTATGACAATATTGGGAATTGCTTGTCCATGATTCCCTTTCTTAAATATGTGCATTTAACAAAGAAGCAATCATGTTTAGGTCTGGAAAATTATTGATGATCAATAAAATCATGTAAAAGATGGGTCTTGACCACGTGCTCTGGAAGCTTGGCATACAAGAAAAGATAAGGAGTGGGTTGCAACAAGGCCCATGAGGGTCCTATGAGAGGTCACATGGGCTAAAAGCAACAAATACAGGTGGCGTTGGTTGGAAAGCCTAGTCAATTGCATACTGGAGTGTCTCCCATTCATCTGGATCGAAATCTTTCTTTTTGGAGAGTCTGTGTAGATCTTTGATGATTTTGTCCTTAATGTTGTTCCTGTTGACTTACATTAGCAAATCAAGATGTTTTTTGGTGATAACTGGCAGTCACGACAAGAAGGATTATCCCATTTCTTAGCATCTTCCTCAGCCATGTTTCAAGATTTGGCATCCACATGAAGCTCTTGCAGCCACTCATCTCATATCAGTCAAATGTTGGTACTGCAAATCTAGCATGAGACTTATAATAATAGAAAAAATAAATATATGATACGTGTGCATTAAAAACAGCAAGGAAACATGATTTCAATGCACTAAATATAAAATGGAGGAGCAACTATTAGCAGCAAGCAATGCTCAAGTGGAATCACAAAAGAAGCTTCAATTTGCAGATTTAAGATACATGTACATATAAAATAGTATTGTGCAACTGAATCATTCTGCCTTCTACATTTCTATTTCTAGGAGTTACCACAAACAGACTCAAGAAACACACTAAAAGAAAAACTAGTTTATATTAATAACTGCTACATATGGTTGAATGTCAATCTGATTTTCTCATAGTTACTAGGAGACTATTATTGGTATTGATATTTGATGCAACAGATATCTTTCAAGAATGTAAAATACTAAAATGCTTACAAAAATTTAAAAACCAACATTTTGAAGTATTCTAATAGATGTCAACAAAAGCAAAGATAAAATTATATTGATATTTGATAATTTTTGTCGTGATATAAAAAGTTATTTTAAACCACAAGTATTGGTATTGATGCAATGGGTGTCTTTAAAGAATGTAAAAAAATTAAATGCTTTTAAAAAAATTTGAAAACGAACATTTTGAAGTATTGAAATACATGTCAACAAAAGAAAAGATATAATTATATTGATATTCAACACTAATCATCATGATATAAAAAGCTATTTAAACCACAATCACTTGAAGATGGCAAACAAACTAGGAGGGAAATGTTATTATTTTTAAAATCGTCAAGTACTCACAAAACATGAGAATACTCGCAATGCTGAAGCTCTAGTGAGTTACTTGCTGCTGAAATTTTTAAATGCTCATGGCAATTTTTAGTCAAAAAACTCATGATTTCTACAGAAAAAACTCACCCAATTGGCTATAAATTGTTTTCTTCACCCACTATTAGAAAAACTAATGTTTTTTGCATTTCAGACAGCAGCACAAAACAAGCAATTTAGAGCACATCTAAATGAGTATTATTTCGTTTTTTTCACCTAATGTTATCAATTTAATATTATTTTTATAAACAAAAAAGTGTCAAATACCTAATTTTTCTCTTAATGATAAAATTGTGAAAATGGTGTGCACCATGAAGGTCTATATGGTTTTGAAGGTCTTCATTTGGGCTTGGTGGCATTGCCCCAAGACCCCCACAAGGGGTGCTACCCCGAGACCTCATTGAGGTCTCCACTCGCAAATCCTCACTAATTATTGGGATCTCTTGTCACATAAGAAACTTGATGACAATGAGGGGGTGAAAAGGAATTGGGTTATAACTCTCGAGTGTCCTGACTTAGACATTATTATCACACAACTTGCCAAAAATCTCTTTAGATGAGGCGACTTCTGCATATGATATGGCTAGTGGAAGTGGCATTCATTTAGAGGTTGAACTTGTTTTTTGGTCTATGATATGTATTAAACTCTAAATCTGATTTGTATATGATGGAAATCAGTAATATGTTCTACAAATTCAGTAGTATATGTTTTGTAAGAATATATTTAAAAATTTGTATTTTTGAATGCTCAATAAATTCACCGATTCATAGTTGACTTTTTCCCCAAGTTTTTTAAAAAAATTGGCTTGCTGAGTAATTGCCAAGTCCAAGTTTTACAACTATGAAAGAGAAGACTATATTTTCAGCCAATTGTAAAACTTCAATTTATGTACACATCTTAAAACTTATTATTGTTACTCTTCATACTCTTACCTCTTTGGGATTTAATAAATAAACTTTCTACTACCAAAGAAATTTGTAATTTCTTATGTAACGGAATAGAAAATTGCAAGTCTATTAACGTATTTGTTTAGTTCTTTAAACTTTTGTCAACCATGTATCAGCACCTTAAGAAAATCTAGTGTAATTTATGTGCTATTTCTAAGAAACCTCCATAGGAAGTTTCCTGATATTCAAGGGATGCTTATAGCAGACATATAGAGACACAAAGAAGTTGTGTTTGAAGTCTCCTAATGTCTGGAGACATCTCCATATGGGTCTACGAGATGAGGACTCATTTCCAGTACAGGAGACTGTAATGTCCCCAATTTTGCGAGCATCAGAGTTCAATGGTTTTAGCCTATTCCTGGCCCTCGTAGGCTAATATGTCTAGTTAGAGGGTCTCTTTTGGCGGTGATCAGAGGAATCTCTCCTTCAGCATCTCGTGTGGGTTCAAGTAGCCTTCAGTTGATTCAGTTTCATGTACTTACTATTTATAGTAAGTCAGTCGGCAAGCAATTCTATTTATAGCAGGGCACCTAAAGTTCACATGTTGGCAGTGTCGATTCCCAAATTCAATTGAGTTGGTGAAATAAGGAGTTTTGCCTAAGTTATAACGTTTAATTATTATTAAAGGTGACTTTAATAATAATTAATATTTTAATATTATAATATAACGTTATATTTGCACTTTATGACTTGAGGGTCCATTCATCATTAAAAAGGGGGGCCATTTTAATTAATTACTTGGGTGCCAATTTCAAGGACATATTTTAATATTCCAAAGTGCAAATATTATATTATTTTAAAATGATTTAAAAGGCAAATTGGAGGGGATTGGCCTATTATCTTTTAATCCCACATTGGTGAGAAAAGTGTACAAGTTGCTCCAGGAAAAGTATAAAAGAATCTTAAGGGGCTCATTTGGGGGACATTCAAAATTGATTATTGGATATTTGGTTTATGATTTCTCTTTGGCGTTTGGAGAAGGGAGCCCTAGGGTTTCTGCTAGCGTATCGGCTTTGGAGAACGAAAACTCTCCATTGTATCAGCATTCTGAGGTTGTGGAATATCAGCTGAAGGTGCTCACTGTTGGCTTCATCCAAAAGTCAAGTCTATGCTTCATCAGATTTACTGCTTCAGTCTTGCAGGAGAGATTTGGAATAAGGGTGTCAGCATCTTTAAAGTTCAGAAGATTGTTTCCAGGTATCTTTCTTTGTAAAGCTTTCAGAAATTTATGCAATATCAATAAAGCTTCATTTTCAGCATTTAACTTGTTTCCAGCTGTACATCATTGCATGTTATGCTTCAAAAATTGTTAATCTTTTGAATGCATATTTTTTTGGTCTAGTAATCATTGAGAAAATATATAAATTACAAACCCTAGTTACTCAACATCAAGTTTTAGAGGTTAGAGACAGACAGGTCTCTTACAGTGGTATCAGAGCGGTTTCCTGCCATCCTGTGTGGGAAATAAATTTTTATGAGCAAAAAGAAAACTTTCAGAATATCAAGGGTTTAGAGAAAATATTTGCAGTATTTATGATCACTTTCAGTCACAGTGAATTCGGTTCTGTATTGAGGATTTGATTCTACAGATTTAGTATTTGCATATTATAAGCATTTTTTATTCGTCCGCTAAGAATTATTGATTCTGGCTATAAGACAGATTTCTGAATAACGCTGAATTGGCACATATGCTTCAAATCGCAAACATTGGGTGACGAATTTGTATGAGGCAGTGTTATCGTGTGGCTTTAATAGTCTTCTTCGCTGCAGACAAAAAGGTCAGAAAAATATAATTTAAGGAAGATAAGGCATGTCGTGATTTTAAATTTATCGGGCCTTTTAGAAGATTCAAAAGAGTATTTACTTTAAGAGACGTGGGAGTCATATGTATTCCAGCAGGAGTCGAAATTTTTGTAAAGGAAAAATTCTAATATTGCCGCTAGGTTGTTGTGGAGCTAACGTAGTGAGCAGGTACATTGAATTATTCTTGGTATGACACGCCATCAACCAGTATTTTTATCAGGAGCATGTATTGAAGGAGGTTCAGAAGGCGTTACCTTTATTTTATGATATGTAAAGACTTGGTAAATTCCACGAGTCAATTAAGAGGGAGGAATTTTGGTAAATCCGCTCACAGGGAAATAAAAACAAAAGAAACTTTAAGGAGGCCGTTAATTTCTGGAGATTGCTAGAGAGAAATCGAGTTCCCTAAAGGCCGACGCATGTTGTAGGAGTTCGATAAAACTAAATAGCTGAGTCCACAAGGGAAGTTTTCAGTTTGTGAAGTCGTATTTATTGGAGCTGTCGAGACTTCCTTGTCTGTATGCTTGAGACCATCGAAAAAGATAAGAATCACGGGAAGAGGGCCGAGACGGGATTGTTCCAGGATATCCGCTATCTGTAGAAGATCGGGTCTAGGTGTTAGCCGGCGATGTGAGGAAATTTTTTTCTTATCGGGTCCTGGTAACGTTTGAAATTGGTATCAAAAGTGTTGACGCATAAGCTGGAGTGAACGTCTTTAGTGATAAAGTCAAATTATTTGAAAAGAATATCGGGAGCTGCTTGATAAGAGCTTCGATTTCTTTTGAAGAGGTGTCGATTCATCATGAGGAATCAAAGTTGATGAGCTGGAGCAAAGTTAGACAAAGCGGCCTATGAAGCTATCGACAAAGAAAATATTTTTTATCGGGACCTGCTTGTCTTCTAGCCGCTAAAGACAATTTTGAGGGGCTGGCGTGGAGGTCTGTGGAATAAAACAAAAAATATAGGGAAAGACAAATAAACAATCCAACCTTTCCTTATCGAATCTGCTAGGGAGTGACATGGTAGCCAACACTGATCAAGCCAAGCAATGATTTAATGATCACTTAATTGGAAGCATATCCGAGTAATATCGGGAGCTGCCTGACTGAGTGGTGATAGCTGTTGCTTGAAGACAAATATTACAGAAAAGACAAAGCTTCTATACAGGGGAGTGCGGCATCTACATTGAAAGGGGACAAATTCATATCAATTGTATATCATGGCTATACTTGGCACCTGGGCACAGTTACAAGAGTACGACTTGGAGTGAATTCATTTGCATCTGAGTTGAGTCAAGTTTCCAGCGCTGCCTCCTCAATACTTTCCAGGTTCTTCATTTTTGTATTAGCATTTTTCCTAAGTTGCAGTTGACTTTCATATAGAGTCAAATACAGTCAATAAATATTGCCGTCACTTAAGTTTGTAATGCATGGTGGAACAATATCGTAATCTGAATCATCATTCCTGGGGATAGCAATTAGTTGCTTATCTCTGTAAGTAGTTTCTCATTGAAATTCAAGGTAGTTGGAGATTTTCCACCAACTGTTTGACATTTGTCACCCAGCTGTAGGCATTCATTTGCATGAATGAGTCATATGATAAACTGCTTAGTGGCTGTCACTGAGTCTGGCTTAGATTTAGAGACAGTATGACAATTGGTTGTCAAAATACCTTTATACTGTAGCTGCTCATGCTATACATTCTCTATCATCTAATAGTTGGAACATCAGAAAACATTCTTGCATTGTATTTGTTTCCCTTTTCAGTCAAAGTAGCATTTTAGATAAAGTCTTTCATGCATACTTTCATCATCATAAGAGAAAAGGACAAAGACATACCATTTTCCAGCTAGAAGAAAGCTGGAAGAAAACTGTTTAACGAAATTCTTGAAGCATTAAACAGCAGTTTGAGTGCAAATCAGCAGGAGTAGAAAAAGTTACATCAATGGTTGCCTGTAGCCGGTATAGAATTAAGGATGGAAGATTATTACCCACCTTCCTTCCTGCTCTACCACAGAAGGAAAAGTCTATGCAGGAACTCATGGCAAAGCTCACACAAGCTGTTCAGGACTATGACAGGAGTGTGACAAAGCTTCTACAACATCTGGAAATTTTGGATTCTTTATTTGCAAAGAAAAAGAAAGCAAACACTAATGCAAATAATCTTATCAGTGCGGAGGATTAAAAAAGGGAAATACCTCAAAATGATTTTCAACCTATAGCTGAACATGGAGCAAAAATTGAAGTGGTTGTTGATAAGAAAATTTTACAACATGATAATGGTATGGTGGAACCCCAGAATGATATTCACAGCATTCAGGAAGTTGTCATCAGCACTGATAACAGTTCTGATTTTCATAACAGCAGTGAAGTTTCTTTGTATCAGCATGAGGCAATAGTGATTTCGCAGGTGGATGTTGTTTCTACAGAGTTGTCACATGTTGGTACTCAAGTTTTGGGTACAAATGATGCAACTTATGATGAAGATTCATGCCACTATGAGTCTGATTTTTCATATCAGACCTTAGAAAACAAAACAGAAAATTTATTTATTGGCAATGAACCCCAGGATCGTACTTTGGATGGACATGCAGTGACTTTGGTAGCAGAAGTGTGTGAAGATATTGTCATAACAGCAGCTTCTACCTTGCTAGTCGAGCCATCCTATGAGGAACATAGCAGCAATACCTTTGATGATAGTGTGTGCGAAGTTGATAGCACACACGGTGCTTCTTATCAAATTGTTGAACCAATTCAAGAGTACGATTCAATTTATTGTTCCAGGATTCAAAGATGGATGATTCAGATCGGCATGGAGTGATTGTGCAGTTTGTGAATAATCCATCATTTGAGTTTGATGGTGGTTTGATCTATGATAATCCACTCTTCGAGTTGGACGCCAATCATACTACTGATACTAGTTCTGGGTTGAGTGATAATCGCAGTGCTTGGGATTGTTCCAATGCATCGAAATTCCAAACAGGGCTCTCAGAGGAGTTTAATAGGGTATACACAGTGAGGAGTGCTTACAGTTTTTTCTTTGATCCACCTATACATGATTCGTATTCGATGCACAATTCTTGTGCACAGGGTGATTCTGTTGGTGCAGTCAAGGGGAGTAACTCATTACTGTGTACAGAGTTACCATCTTCAGAAGATGGGACTAGAGGCTGCAAGTACCCGACTCAGTTGTTTCTGGGGAATTACTTGCAGGGACAGCAATCAATTATCCATCATGCAGTTATGTATCCGACAAGGTTTGCTACTTCATTGTTGCAGAATGACTATGGTATCAGTTGGCATGATGGTTTGGCTAGTTATCACATCCATAGGGGTTTAGCGGAGGACGGAGAGAGATTTGGCATAACAGATGCTTCCAGATATCCTTGTATCTTCTTGACAGATGGATGTGAGTACAGGTTGTACTGGGATCCAGGTGGTGACAGGTTTGGCATTGAGTATTGGATGCGTCCCATTGGGCTACTTCACCACTCACAACATGGTGAAGTTGGGGGCAGTAGAGCGCGGGGGAAGTCGGAGGATATCAAACACGACAGACCTTCATTTTGGGTTTGGGATCCAGGGATAGCTTGCGCAGTTGTGTTTTGTTGATGCTACAGGAGTCAGTTAGAGATGTGTGGGACACTTCACAGTTCTTCTTTTGGGCCTTCCGAGGAGTTGGGTTCCTTTGCAGAAGAGATTGCTTGAGGACAAGCAATTTCAGGGAGGGCGGACTGTAATGTCCCCAATTTTGCAAGCATCAGAGTTCAGTGGTTTTAGCCTATTCCTAGCCCTCGTAGGCTAATATGTTTAGTTAGAGGGTCTCTTTTGGCGGTGATCAGAGGAATCGCTCCTTCAACATCTCGTGTGGGTTCAAGTAGCCTTCAGTTGATTCAGTTTCATGCTATGCTCCACGGGGACGCGTCCCCTGCATTTTTTACCCGTTTCCCGTACCGAGTACGAAACGGGGACGCGGGGACGGCTAGGAAACGTCCCCTAGCAGTCCCCTTTTGGCCTTCAAGTACCCGGTACTTCTAGGGGACTTTTGGAAAAAGGTAGGGGACGTAGGGTACTTCTAGAAGTACCCGAAACTTCCCAGCCGTCCCCCATCCGTACCGGGTACTTCTAGAAGTACCCTATGGCCCAGCAACAAAAAAAATACATTTTTATAAAAAATTAAAGTTTTTTAAAATGAAAAAAAGGCATGGGTGGGCCCACAAGGGACACCCCATGCCTCTTAACCTAATTTATGCCTTATATATGCCCTAAAATAGTTTACATAAAATATAATAGACTTTAAAATGGCATTCATACATTGATCTGATTATCAAATTCTGAGTTTCATTTCCTTAAATTTTACTGTCATAAAATGTTACAATATAGCTACAGCCTTACACATATTCAAACTGAAAACTAATATGGACAAATTTGCATATATATGATGCTGAGAATGGGCTACAGCAGTGAGGAAACTACAGATAACTAACTGATTGAATAACAGCAACAACAACAATTTACAGATAATTATATATCTCAGACCAGACCTGGAATAAGCTCACGCCTGGGCCAAATAGTCACTGGAATCTCCTTGCAAATGAGTGCAGGTCTGAGTAATCTTCATGCCAAGGCATATCCCACTCCAGGTGACCAATATTCAAGCTAACTGGGCACAGATATTCACTCACAGCCACTGTGAAAGGATCCATGTCTGCTCACTGTTCTGAACTACGAGCTCACGTTGATATTAGAAACCTCTTCAAACCCAGTTGCTATGCCCAATATAGTAAAATGAGAAAAAGAAACTCATTTTTACATTTGGCTTGTGAAGTGAAGGAGAGCAAAAGAAGAGCAGCTGAGTGAAGGATTGCCAAACTAGTTAGTATCGTCAGACTCCAACCTTACGTTGGGATGTTAATCCCAAAGATGCTATGCAGATTGAGGAGAATGCACATGAGGGATTGGTGGGTGTTCCATTGGTTGAGACAGATCCTTCTATTGACATGGACACTGACATTGACTTAGACTCGTGCTCTGATGGCGAGGGCGATGCTGATTTAGACCTACCTTATTCTAATTAGGGACCTTGGACAGCGATATATTTTCTTAGTTTTATGTTTATCATGTCATTTCATAGTTGAGACTTGGAGCCTTTGGGCATTTTGGTTATAATTATCAGACTTTTATATGATATGTATGCACATTTATAATGAAAAGCATTTGAACTTTGTTAATTTGTTTGTCAATTCTCATGTGAAATCTCAATTCAAGTCTAATGATATGTATTAAGCTTATACAATGTCTAGAATGAATGCTTTATCAATGTTATGCTATGAACTTTTGAAATTTCTCTATATTTTTAAAAATTTCCCTATTTTTTTGTCAGCCGTCCCCTGCCGTCCCCTAAAAAATGACCCAAAAGTACCCCCGTACCAGAAACTCGTCCCGCCGTACCGGGTACTCCCCGTCCCCGAAACCCCGTGGAGCATAGGTTTCATGTACTTACTATTTATAGTAAGTCAGTCGGCAAGCAATTCTATTTATAGCAGGGCACCTAAAGTTCACATGTTGGCAGTGTCGATTCCCAAATTCAATTGAGTTGGTGAAATAAGGAGTTTTGCCTAAGTTATAACGTTTAATTATTATTAAAGGTGACTTTAATAATAATTAATATTTTAATATTATATTTGCACTTTATGACTTGAGGTTCCATTCATCATTAAAAGGGGGGCCATTTTAATTAATTACTCGGGTGCCAATTTCAAGGACATATTTTAATATTCCAAAGTGCAAATATTATATTATTTTAAAATGATTTAAAGGGAAAATTGGAGGGGATTGACCTATTATCTTTTAATCCCACATTGGTGAGAAAAGTGTATGAGTTCCTCCAGGAAAAGTATAAAAGAATCTTAAGGGGCTCATTTGGGGGACATTCAGAATTGATTATTGGATATTTGGTTTATGATTTCTCTTTGGCGTTTGGAGAAGGGAGCCCTAGGGTTTCTGCTAGCGTATCGGCTTTGGAGAACGAAAACTCTCCATTGTATCAGCATTCTGAGGTTGTGGAATCTCAGCTGAAGGTGCTCACTGTTGGCTTCGTCCAGAAGTCAAGTCTATGCTTCATCAGATTTACTGCTTCAGTCTTGCAAGAGAGATTTGGAATAAGGGTTTCAGCATCTTTAAAGTTCAGAAGATTGTTTCCAGGTATCTTTCTTTGTAAAGCTTTCAGAAATTTATGCAATATCAATAAAGCTTCATTTTCAGCATTTAACTTGTTTCCAGCTGTACATCATTCCATGTTATGCTTCAGAAATTGTTAATCTCTTGAATGCATATTTTTTTGGTCTGGTAATCATTGAGAAAATATATAAATTACAAACCCTAGTTACTCAGCATCAGGTTTTAGAGGTTAGAGATAGACAGGTCTCTTACAGAGACCTGTACCAAGGGTCAAGGGTACGAATCTCCTAGTAACTATGGTACTTCTTCTCACAAGGAACTGTTTACCTCAAGCTGAGAAATAACACTGCTTTATTAGCTTTCACTAACTGATGAAACTTTGGGAAAGAGTGCTTTCATCCAGGAAACAGGGAACTTATAACAGTAACAGCATAATTAAGTTGGTTGTAACTTATACCTCAAAAATTGTATACTATAGTTTTCTTTTCTTTCACTTTTCTTGTCTTTTATTTCATGATTACTTTATATTTTGAAGAGAATCTAGACAGAAAATAAGACAATTTTATATACATACGAGGCGTTCAAGGCGATGCCACCGAATTGATCCGTTGTTCCGTATAAGAAGCTCCCTCAATATTTTCCTCATGTCAGGATCAGGATCTGCAAGCAGTCTGCCTACAATATAAGGATATGCGCTTGCTACCACTTTGAAGTCAGGATCAAGTGACTTTGCTGTCCCTTCTAAAGATCCCAATGCTCTTATCACCAATGCATAGTCAGGAGGCAAAGAAAAGTTGTACTCATACATCACATCAGATAATTGGTTCATAATACCCTGATAAAGTAAATAAAAAATATGTTTATGAATATAAGCTTGTTGGTTAATCCAAATAGTAAACCTTTCAAAGGAAAGGTATTATAAAAGCTGAAAGAAAGAAGATAATCAATTTTAAATTTTAAGTGCAACCACATGCAATTGTGAAATGCTAAGGATTATGCACAATAAATGTATAGACAAGCTAACTAGGTTCACATAATTCTGATACTTTTTTTAATTTTTGATCTCTTAATCATTTTTAATTAAGAAACTAGTATTGAATAATCAGAACAAACAATGCCACATGGAACTGAACAGCCAAAGGAAACAGAAATGATGCAAAAATTCAGAAAACTGACTACTAGAGAATATCAATGTTTTAGTGCCCCAAATGCAATTTTTCACTTAGAAGAGCTTGGATGAACTATACATTTTTTGCAGAATAGGAAAAAAGGAAATAGATTGGATCAAGAGTAAATAGCTATTGCCTGGAAGCTATGAACCTTTCAATGATTCATGTGAATAGTATTTGAAATCTCACTGACATTATGAAGATACATGCCAGTTCCTTAAATCTATATGTAAAAAGACACTATTTTCCTAGGTCTGGTTTGTACCTGTTCTGGACCCCTTGCAGAGTCAAGGGTCTACAAAACAGACCCAAATTTGTCCAGATTTGCTCTGCAGAAGACCTGGGTGAACCTGGGTACTTTTTTGAATATCCATAGCGAACCTAGGAAGAAGCCAATGGTTTTTCCTCTTTTTTTGAATTTTTGGACCTCCTAGGTTAACTATTAAACCTAAATAATAAACCCTAGCCTTAAAATTGACCCCTAAAGACCTTGAAACACTAAAACAAACTAATTTCAACTCAGTTTCAAAGCAATACAAACCAAATGCACTTGCTGAACTTTCGTTCTTGCTTGTCATTGCACAAATAGAGTTGAAGATTGATCTTTGAAGGTTTCAAAATGGTTGAATTGATATTCTTATGCATGTGTAGGAGCCCATTTGCTGCCAAAGAGATCATAGAGAAAGATTCTTGGATTGGAGGTAAGTTTTTTGGGTGTTTTTACTTCACTTTGTCTTTTACAAACAAACTCTCTTGTTTCGGTTTTCATTTTTCTACATTTAAATGAGTTACAATAAAAAAAATTTGTTTTCACTTGTTTAGGATCTATTGTTTTCCAAACTTGTTGCCATAGGGATTACAATGGTAGGCAACAAATATTAAGCAGGTGATCTTAGATGACACTTCATGGGATTGGGGATTTGTGAAGAACACTTTCTTAGTTTCACTAAGCCCATCTTGAGAATTATTGGTTCTACTAACATGGACAAGTCATGCTTGGGAGAGGTATATAATGCTACCAACTCAATGATTGAAAAGATGAAAATCATAATAAATGAGAAAAAGCAAAATCTTGAAAAAACTTCAAACATGTGCAATCAATTCTTGTTGACTAGTCGAACAAAATGACCAACCCACTAAATTTTCTTACCTTTAGATTGACTCCAACTATTATAGCACTAAGATCCTTTCTTTTCCAAGGAGGCTTATACCATACAAAGATGTGGAAATCAATGAGGGTACAAGTTAGCATTTACTAAACTCTTCCCTAATCTTGATTTGGAGAATGTAGTTGTGAATGAGCTTGCTGATTTTTACACTTGAATGGTCAATGTATCTCACTTCATGATCAGTACAAGGATGCCCACAATTAGTGGAACCTCCATAGCCAAACATTTCAACAACTATAGCCTCTTGCAAACAAAGTTTTATCACAAGTTTTTTATTTTTTATTTGAAAGTTTTTATAGTTAAATTTCCATTCATTTTTTATTTTTATTTTTTTGAGATTTGAGATTTCATCTATTATTTAATCTCTAACTCTCTAACTTTGCCCCAATAGGTTACCAGTTCATCTTCATGTGAGCAGAATTGGACTACATACATCTTCATCCACTTAGTAAAAGTCAATGTAGTTAGTTTACATGCATCTCAACTTGCACCTTCTTTCGCAAAAACAAAATGATTACAAGGGGCAACAAAGTTGTGGGATGTGCTAACTTGGATACTTCCATTTCCCATCAATCTACATCTTTTTAGATCAAATAGCTAGGTTACTTTTAGTGTGACTATCAATGGCAGTTCTAGTGGTTCTTCTAATGTACCTACATCATCTAATGTCAATGATGATGATGGTACTCTTTATGAAGACCCATATGACACTAATTATGGATTGTATTATTTTAATATTGAACAACGAACATCGTGACATTTGAGTTTGACAAGTTGACATCAAAGTATTATTCATAATTTTTATGGCTAAGCTTTTCTTATTAGATGGCAAATGCATGTTATGAGATATTTTGAACTTAATTCTTGTTTTAAGGCTGCAAATATGTATATGTTTATGTTCTTTGTATGGGCATACCCAAAATGAACCAACACCTCCCACACTCCCTGCAAAGAAAATATTGCCATACCGGTGTACCCAAACCTGTAACTTAGCCATTTTCAAATGGCCTAGAGGATCAACATTTAATTTTCATATTTTCCACAACATTAAAAGAACTGCCATAATGATCTCCATACGCTGAATATAAAACACATTTGATCCTTATATGAAGAGCACTTCCATCTTCTCTATGTCATCAATTAAATAAAATTACTTGATTGCCTACAAGTTTTCAACCATTATAATGAATGATGGAATTAATCCTCAAATATTTATTACTGGGAATTTTAAAGGAGGTTATTCTACCATATATGTTTTTTAAAAGATATTATCAAAATCCCACACAAAATGCAATCCAAAATAGTGTTAAATTATTTAACAAAGTTTGTGAATTAAAGACAAACCTGGAAGTCCAACTGTGACTTTGCTGCTTCATCACCAAATGATGTTTGCATAGCATCAGAAATAGTTTGCATATCTGTTCCCTCAGGAAGAAATCCAAGCGAGAGAAAGTCATTTGCCAAACCCATAGAGTCACGATTGACAAAATGTACAAGCTGCATCCAGAACAGATTTTATCACATATATAATGGAACGCAATCAAAGAAGTTGCTAAAATTGCATGATAGCGGTAGCAAAGACAATTATCTAAGTTGTTGCATACATATATCATGTTATATATTCAATAGATAGATCAGATCATGGTAGTATTCCTAGCTGGTCATTAGAATTAGTAGGCTGGGCTGATCATTAAGATTAAGAGGATAATTAGGGTTCTTTTGAGCAAAGAAAGATTAGATTGCCATGAGAAATGTATGTTCTTGACTGGCAGAAAGATGAGACCAAGGTTCTCCTTCTTCCATTTTATGACTGGTACACCACACCCGAACTTCAACCCCCAGCTCACTCAAACCCGAATACAGTAGGCATGAAGATACATCAGATCTTACAAATTTACTTGTATTCCATGGGACCAGAACTACTAAACAACATATGACAACATATAATACAACATATTTAATCCTGCATGTTCTAATAATTAACAATACTTCCAACAACAGAATTAAGAACACAATTCTTAAGGAATTCCATTATTCTATTGGTATAATTTATGCAAAACTCCTCAACCATTATGGCCATCACACTGGAACATGTCTAAAGATAGTTTTTGTACTCACCCTTGATTTCATTCATGTTCCAATCAAAATGAATCATATGAACACTCATATCCTAGACCATACATCTCTTCTGGCAAGAATTTTATATTCATGAATCAAATATATGTCCCCTTAAGACAAGTTCCAACATTGAACAATGAAAAATGACATAGTGCCATCACTCCATGAATTTGTAAAAATATTATGAATGGGGATGAACATTTTTATCATCAATATAATTACTTTATGGGTTCAGGAATAACAATTTCCTGATTTTCCTCACTTGTGGCATGATGCATATTTATTATCATCCATTCATCAGTTCTAAAGGCTATTGAAGCCCTACTAAAACACACTTCAGACTCTGTCTCTCAATATTTTAAGTTTTTGTCAATAGATACCAATTGGCATGCCTATCGATCTATCACATAATGTATTCCTTTGTAATGTCCCCATTTTGGCCCTACACTCTTCAATAGGATTTAGCCTATTTCCGGAAATCCGTAGGGTAAGCTGAGGTGGAAAATTAGGGTTTCCTCTTTCAGATATTGCTCAGTTGGCATTCAAAGGATGTTGTGCAGACTTACTATTTATAGCAGTTGCTATTTTTAGCAAGTCTATCTTTTGGCAGTATCTGTCTAGCAGCAGTTCAATCCTTTGCAGGTTAGTGTTCAGTTTGGCTATCTATTGTTTTGATGTGAACTTACTATTTATAGCAATTGGCTATTTTTAGTAAGTCTAAATTTGGCAGTAGCATCATCAACAACTCAACTCAAGTCATCTTGCTATCCATCAGTTCCAGTATTAGCATTGGTTTTGGTTATCTCATGGTGAGTTTTGTCACCCAGTCAATTCCCATATTTCGTTATACCCCGCTTTCGGAAGTGAAAATAACTTCATGTTGTTTTAAAAGAGGAGCCATTAAGGGGGTCAATTGTGCATTTAATAATTTATTAAATGCTTTATTGTTGCAAAGTGAAAAGGAGGTTGAGTAATATTATATTATTTCAAAAAAAGTAAAATGCAAAAAGGTGGCATCCCTTTTGGAAGTTGAAGTGATTCAACTTCTTAGAATTTGAAGAGTTCTTGTTGCTTCATTTGCCAATTGAAGCTTATATATTGCTGATGTTTGAAGAGCTGATTATGCATATTTTTGAAAACAGAAGATTCATTTCTTGGAATGAATCGAGGGAATCGGCTAAAGAGCTTATAGAAATTCTCCGACTCTTAGGACACCATAGCTATGGTTCCCTAGGTGGTGGATTGAGAGTGTGCTTCATCCAGAAGTACATATTGAGCATTATTGTGGAGTTTTGGTGAGATATTTCCAGTTTTTATGATGTTGGTTTATCATGGTTGAAAGTGATTTTTATTATCTGACTTTAGTATGAAAACTTATTTTCATTACGAATTGCTTGATCATTGCATTTCTGATACGGCATCCTTTAGGGGTGCAAATTTAATTCGAGTTTCAGATTTTCTTCGCCAATGCCTTGCAAGGTAGGTACCTTTTGAAACTGTGGGATTCGTGCATAAATTAATGGTTGAGTTTAGATGCTATTTTATCATTGTGAATTGGGTGCCAACCTTCTCAAGAGCTTTTGCAAGCTATATTTCATCTTTTGGAGGTATTGTGAAGGAGTTGTGATTATTTTTATGTGTTTTTCAGTTTGCTGATAATCATTTCCAGATTGCTGATTTTTATATCAGTTTGCTTCAGTATTCTGATTTTGGTTTTAAGCTTCATTAATTGAGAGGATATCAAGTGGAAAAATCTTCTATTTCATTGTGCTTTGTAAAGATTGTAATAACTCTTGAAAATTGCAGTTGTTTATCATTGTAAGGCATGTGGAAAGATGCTTGTTCGAGTCATTTAATTAAAAGTACCATTCTGGAATAATCTCACTATGTAACCCCACGGATGGTTTACATGAGTATTGGATAAGGAAACATTCTAAGCTTATCTCTCTTATTTTGCAGCTATTTCTATTCATTTGTAAACCTAATTCATTAAAATTACTAACAGCTATTTCATTTTATTGCTGCAATTTATACTTGATTACACTCCCACAATTGAGTGGTTGAGTTTTAGAATAAACATCTTTCTTGATTGTAAATTCCCCCCACAAAATAAGTGGTTGTGTGGACAATATTCCCCCCACGTTAATAAGTGGAAGAGTGGATTTAAAGGCTAGCTTGCCGCCTAATAATTGTTGTAAACTCACCCACTGAATAAGTGGAGTATTTCCACTGCTTGTGGATGCCTACATCAGCAGATGAATTGTACTTTCAACTCTGTTTATGCCTAACGATCCTCTGACCATATGCTATCACCTTTCCCACATTGGGATCTTGGTGAACATTCTTGGTTAGAGTTATCTTCTTTGCTGATTTGCATTTTTGGAGCTAACGCTAATCAGTGTTTGGTTGCTGATTTGTGTGTCTAATTTTGGGGAAAAAAGTTAAGGGGAATATTTCATCCTTTCTTTTTGGAGTGTTATAAAGTATAATTCAAATATGTGCAACTTGGAAAAGGACCATACAAGTACCACCTTTAATGATATATGCTTCCTCTATCTAAGAGAATACAGTGTTCTCCAGAATTTCAGTTT
>VDFB02096319.1:0-20460 GCA_007258455.2 Sequoia sempervirens | reverse complement strand
AGCAGAAAAATCCGCTCTAGTCAATGTGGGAATAGGGGAAGCACCTAAGATAACTTTTTATGCTGAATCCTTGTTGGACGAAGAACAAAAAAATGTTGCAATGTTCCTAAAAGAAAGAAGAGCTAACTTTGCATGGTCATACACAGATATGCCAAGCCTTGATCTAGAAGTGGTTCTGCATCACTTATCAGTCTATCCTGAAGCCAAACTAGTTAAGAAAAAATTAAGATACACCCTTAGATAACACTCTTGGTTAAACTAGAATTACAAAAGCTTCTTGATGTTGGATTCATCTGACTGATAGATTATCCTAAGTGGGTTTCAAACCTGGTACCAGTCTCAAAACCAACTGGGGGCATCACAATATGCACCAACTTTAGATATTTGAACAAGGCATGTCCAAAGGATGATTTCCCTCTTCCCAACATCGATCTCATTGTGGATTTAACAGTTAGGCACAAAATTTTGTCACGCATGGATGATTTTTTAGGTTACAATCAAATCATAATTGCTAAGGAGGATCAACACAAAAATTGCATTCACTTGTCCATGGGGAACCTATTGCTGGAATGTGATGCCATTCGAGTTAAAGAATGGAGGAGAAACCTATCAAAGATAAATGACCCTCATCTTTCATGATATGAGCCACAAAACAATTGAAGATTATGTGGACGATATTTTGGAAAAATCAAAGAAAAGAAGTGAGCACATACAAGTCTTAAGACCTATCTTTAACAGACTTGAAGAATACAATGTATGACTAAACCAAAAAAGTGTGTTCAGGGTCACATTAGGGAAAATTCTTGGCTTTATTGTTTCACAAAGAGGGATAAAAATTGATTGAAAAAAGGTAAAAGCCATCCTAGACATGGAACCACCACAAACACTCAAGCAGATGAGAGGATTACAGGAAGATTGCAGTCCATTAGAAGGTTCATAGCCCAATTATTAGATAATATTCACCCCTTTTCGCATCTCCTCCATAAAGGGATAACCTACAAGTGGGATGAAAAGTGTGATAAAGCTTTCCAATAGATCAAGGATTATTTACTAACACCTCCAGTGCTCATGCCAACAATACAGAATAAGCCAATGATCCTATACATCTCAACAACACGAGCAACACTAAGATCTCTTTTAACACAACATGATGAAAACGAAAGGGAAAAAGCCATATACTACATCAATAGAACCTTGGTAGGTTATGAAATTAACTATTCACCCATTGAGAAGACATGCCTAGTAGTAGTTTTTGCTTCACAAAAAGTTAGGCACTACATGTTGTCACATCAAATCAAGCTCATTGCAAATATTGATCCATTAAAATACTTGTTATCCAAAGCAACCCTCATGGGATGAATGGCTAAATGGGTGATGATCTCGACAAAATTGGACATAGAGTATGTGGAGTGTAAGGTAATCAAAGGACAAGTGATTGAAAACCAACTAGCAGAAGCACCTATCTATGTTAAGAACCCTTTAATATCCAAGTTTCCTAATGAATCAGTGTTCTTTATCAATCTCACAACTTAGTGGAAGATGTACTTTGATGGACCGTTCACCCAACATGGATCAAGAGCAGGAATTCTTTTCATCACCCCTCAAGGTGATTACATCCCAAAGTCATACAGGCTATCATTTTTGTGTACCAACAACATTGCTGAGTATGAAGCACTAATCATAGGTCTAAGGATAGTAGTTCAGTGGTAGATTCAAGAGATGAAAGTCTATGGAGACTCACAGTTGGTTATGAACCAAGTCAATGATGACTATCAAACTAAGGATGACAAGCTCACTCCTTACAAGAAGATGGTGGAGAATCTCAAAGACCTTTTTATAGACATAACTTTTGAGCATATTCCTTGCATGAACAATAAAGAAACAAACACCATGGAAACAATCAGATCACTATTAGACATGTTGAACAACATCCTCCAATGTGAATTCTTGGTAGAACAACTTCTCATACCAAATTTCAAAATCCTTGAATCTGAATTTGTGTGTGTCATTGTTGGTCCTGGATCCCCGTGGTACCATGACATCTTTACTTACCTTAATAGAGGAACCATTCCATCTGATATCACCCCAAACCTTAAAAATACCTTTGTTAAAAAGGCATCTTGATTTATGATCCTAGGTGATACTCTTTACCATCGAAGCATCGAAGGGACATTACTACGATGTTTTAACCAAGAGGAAACCTTAACTACTTTAATAGAAGTACACAATGGCATATGTGGGTCCCATTCTAGTGGTATGACTTTAGCTAAGAAATTGTTCAGGACAGGGTACTATTGGCCAACCATGGAAAAATAAGCTTATCAGTATGTGTAGAAATGCATCCAATGTCAACAACATGGGGATTTGATTCATGCTCTAGCTCAAGAATTGCAAACAATGATCACACCATGGCCTTTTTTGTAGTGGGGACTGGACCTCATAGGAAAAATCACTCCAACCTCATCCAAAGACCATAAGTTTATCATAACCTCCATTGAGTACTTTACTAAGTGGGTTGACGCCATTCGTATGACCTACATAACGACGAAGCAGATAGCCAAGCTTATCCTGAATTACCTAATTTTTCGTTATGGTGTTCCAAAAACCCTCATCTCAAACAATGGAGCCCCTTTTAAAAATTAGGATGTAAAAGAGTTGTGCCAAAAATTCAACATCCAACACTGATTTTATACCCCATACTATCCCCAAGGTAATGGTCAACCTAAGGCTACAAACAAAACTATCCTAAAAATCCTAAAGAAAACAGTTAATGAAGCTGGTCGTGACTGGCATCTGCAACTAAATATTGCTCTTTGGGCTTATCGAACCAGTATCCACATGCCTACAGGTGCAACCCCTTTCTCCTTGGTCTATGGATCAGAATCCATCTTGCCTATTGAGGTTGAGCTCCCATCATTACAAGTCTCACTGTAGAACCTGATAATTGAGGAAGAATACAGAGTGTCTTGATTGAATGAGCTAGAATTCTTGGATGAACATCATCTTGATGCCCTTAATCACTTGCAAGTATACCAGAACTAACTAAAACAAAGCTATAACAAGATAATCAAATGTTAGTCATTCTAGGTAGGCGGTCTAGTCTTAAAGCAGAATCAAAAGAACCTTCTAGATCAAGACGACAAAGGAAAGTTTGAGCCTAACTAGTTAGGTCCCTTTGTCATCACAACAAACTACAGATTAGGAGCATACCAACTGTCAACCCCTAAAGGTGAACCCTTCCAGGAGCCAACCAACAACATACATCTCAAATTTTTTTATGCCTAATCTTGAAGGCATAAATCAGAAAATACAAAAAAAATAAAAAAAAGATAGAAATCCAAAAAATTGAGAAAAAGGATTGTAAAAGTAAAGAAAAAAATTGTTCTCTAGTGAAAACCACTTTGTTGGCATTTTGGGCAAGTACCTTAGTGAAAACTTGGCAAAAAGGAACCTTGCGTAAATAAAGCATCTCCATCTATTCTTTGGCTCTTTTGTCCTATCATTCTTTACATCACCATTTATCCCTCATTCGCGTCCTTATCATTCTTTGTGATGCCTAATGCATTTAAAATTGCA
The DNA here is from genome assembly GCA_007258455.2 of Sequoia sempervirens. Taxonomy (NCBI): domain Eukaryota; kingdom Viridiplantae; phylum Streptophyta; class Pinopsida; order Cupressales; family Cupressaceae; genus Sequoia; species Sequoia sempervirens. The sequence goes on along the minus strand of VDFB02096319.1, from coordinate 16,884 downwards.
AATTGAAAAATGTGTCGCTAGATAAACTGGCACCATGATTTAACTTTTGGCATACCCTAACCCTAATTTCTAAATCGGAAAGTGCACCGCCAAATAAGCATGTGTCACCATTTAAAATTAAAAACCTTAATTTTAAATCATGAATAATGTTGCCATATAAATATGCATCACTATATTTCATTTGGGCGTTGCTATATAGTGATGCTGCCAAAATTTAAACTTCAAAGCATAATAAATGCATAAAAAAATCAAAATTCAAATCAAGTTTGGAGTTACACACTGGCGGTCTTGCACTTGGAAACCGTTGGAACTCTTGAACTTGATCAGACATGTGCCTGGGAAGCTCTTGGCGCACCATTTCGTCGGAGGGTCAGGGCTCAAATCGTAAGAATTCTTTAAGGTCTGAATGCACAAATGAATTGAAAATGACCCTTCTTGGCCTATTTAAGCTAGAAAATTAGGGTTTCTTGTCCTAATTTAACCTTCAAGATAGAGTTTATTATCATTTTCACCAAATTTTCCAATCTAGACATAATTTTGGATCGTTTTTTGCATTTTTGGCATTATTCTTACATCCCGGAGCCTTACTGGACCCTTGGGGCAACTTGTAACCTTTATCGAGAAATCAACCCAAAATTCAAAATTTTTGCCCGATTTCTCGAGGGCGCAGGGAGTCAAGTTTATCCTTCCGTTGGGGCATCTAAAAAATCATTTTTAATTTTTTTTTGATTTAAGCAACAATTTTGATCTGAATAACGTTATTCTTTGAATTTTGAAGTAGCAGGTACCTCACTTCAAAGAGGGGTAAAATGTAGACACTAAAAAAATGTCCCAATCCATATCATACACTTGAAACAAATTTACTATCATTTCCTCTTTAACCCATCCTCTTTTCGTTTAATTGAATAAATTAGCCTAGCTATTTAATTAATTGCATCATTTTCATCTATTGGCCTAATTAATTAGATTGGGTTAATTCACCTCTTTTCATGTTAACTTTTCATCCTATTAAATTAAATAAATCAAAATGTTTAATTTAATTCCCTAAGTCATCTTATTTAATTAAATAAACCTAAGTTATTTAATTAAATATCATTTCATCCCCCCCATTTATTAAATCATTTAATTTAATAAATATCTCTTCAATTCCTCCAAATCCCCTAATTGCATGATTAAATCTTGTTTAATTAGCAATTAATCTAACTTTCCTCTATAATTAACACACTTATCCCCTTTTTGCACAACTAAAACTTTTTTTTTTTAATTTGCAAATTGCCTTTTTCCTCACCCATGAGAATATTCCAAAAGAATATTCTTATTCCTTCATCATTTGAAAAAGGGATATTTTCACTTGGCTTCTTGAACAAGTTTTAACCTTCAACCTTTTGAACAAGTCACCTTTGACCTATGTGAGCAGGTCAAAAGTGTGTTTGTTTGTGGCAAGTGTGAACCCTTGATTATAATCTCATCATGCATTCTCATCCATTGATGAGAATCCATGATCCATGCCTCTCATCTCCTTCATCTTGGACCATTGATTAATCTTTTTAATCTCCACCCTCCATTCCTCATTCGCTCTCCTATAAATAGATCACTATTTGGAGACAAATGGATCCATATTTTAATTGTAAAGTTATGTTGTTGAATTCACTTGCATCCAAACACTCATATTTACTCACTTTTAACTTGTTTTAGTTCATTTTAATTGCATAAAAGCTTAGGGAATCCATTAATGGCTTCCATGCATCCATCTTAGTTTGCATATAAATTAGGGTTTTTCATCTTTTAGCTTAGCAATAGCATAATCAGTGCATTTATAGCATAAAATCATGGTAATTTAGCTTGCATCATGTTCATTTTTAGCATAAAATAGGCTTTCATAAATCAATCACAATGGTTTCATCGATTCTCTTCCATAAAATTGACTAAAACAGGCTCACTGATCATGAGATTGGGAAAGGGTTGTTGTTTCACACCAACATGACACCAATTCCAAAACAGGATAAGTTTCAAATGGGTTAGATTAGGAATTTGACTATTTTTGTGTAGTTTGTAGCTTTCATTTTCAATTAAATGCTTAATTTAAATTTCCAATTTGAATGATCTTGTTTGTAGATGTAGGTTTTTTGGCGAATTTATGCTTCGACTCATCATGAGTCAAGCGTAATCGACCCTCATCGACATTTTCTCATCTCACAAAGACAACACTAAATTTACATGGAAAACCCAAGAAGGTAAAAACCATGGTGAGCATTAGCTCACAATATAAGTAATTACAAAATTAGTTACAAGGGATCACTATCAGAATAGGATACATTGTCCAGAAAGGCTCACAACGAAGGATCATTTCCAGAATGAAAAGAAGATAGATAAGAAATGTTACACATAGAACATGATCACAATGCAACAAATATTCCACCATAATAGCTCTAACACCTTCACAGTCTGTTTGAATGTTTGTAGACACCTTATGCTCACTGCATCTTGTAATCTAACACTTGAAAGTTCACGTTGCTCTTCTCAATTTCACATCACTCACACCATACACTTCACACACACATCTGTCTTACATATATCTTAACCTCCTTCAAAAATTCAACTCATACTTATACTGTCCTCAAACTTGAAACCCTTTCCAAGGTTGACAATGTACCTCAAACATGCAAATTCAAATTAGGTTGGCGCCAAAAAATTCTCACGATGGATAGGAATGAAGGAAAACCACACAAATTCTTAGCTAGGGCCCAAATCTATCCTAACATGCCTCAACACACTTCCGCAAACTTCAAAGATGCTTTGCATGAAGTGTAAAAACTAGGTCAGTTGTTACCAGTGCAAATACCATTAAAATTTTAAGCACACACTTCCTTTGATCAATCCATAACTTTCAAACAAAAAACTTCACCTAAACACGATCCAAAAACATCTTGAAAACTAACAAACTCCTTCACAACAAATTTGACCTAAAGTATATACAAGCCCAATACATCCTAACAACACTTCCACACACTGTAACTTGAAAGACCACCTTTCAAAACACCAAACCATGAATCCTCTTGACACAAGAAAGAGACCAACACCATCGACTCTCACTCAGAAATGCATCCTGAAACTTGACTGCAGAGAAACACAGAGCAAAGAAATTTCTCTCAGACATCTCTGTAATGCACACTTCACACAAATGTGAACATAAATTCTTCTGTACAATGATCCATCACCACAAATTTTGAATATAGCATCTTTGAACACCTATAACCAACATATCCAAACCACACAAGAAAATCTTCAACCTAGAAGAAATGCGAAGAAAAAATAGAACATAATATGCAACAATCTCTCTCAACCACGACATAGTTGACACCAATGACAACACATGCTTGTTGACATCAATGAAAATACCTTCATACTTGCAACAACACCATCATACATCATAATATTCTTTTTTCATGGAAATACATTTTGCATCTCTAATTGGTTTTATTTCTTCTCAAAGGTAGGAATGTTGTTCGACATTCTTGGATCTTCATCATCATCCTTTGGATTATACATTATGGGGGCTCTACATAGTCTCTTTTTGTCTATTGTATGGGGAACACTGATTATACATTGGAGATATAAGTATTCATTGGGGACATGTTGAGTTCTCCTTCCTTCTTTCACTTGTACATGTTTGTTTGCATCTTTTCTCTTTTGGAGAGGGACTTTTTCATATAGAATTTTCTCCTTTACCCTGCTTGTGAAATATTTATTTGTACATGAGTATGTAACATGGACATGTAGCTAAGATCTATCCTTGAGACTTTTCATGTTTTCCTACTCCCTAAATTTCACTTAAGGGGGTGTTGGTGTGAACATGCTATATTACCTAATTATTCTCATATTAGGTCATTTCACAATTACATATTTAAGATTACTTAGGTCATTTATTTTTTGAGTCTCATATCATAGGATTAAGAAACTTTTTATGATATTAGTTTTTCTTACCACTACTGTATTTGACTCCAAATTTTGACAATTTTTTGTTGACATTTCGACAAACTATTGTCGGAATACCGACAAAACACTCATAAATTTTATCACTCATTTTTCATCGCTTTCACAACCAAATTTTATGTCACAACCATGACCCAACATCGTCGATCATTGCTATAGAAAATGGAATTGGTGTTCGTTGGAAAATCGACACAAACTTCATCGCAATTTCGAAGAACAATCACCAAACGTTCGTCACATGTATAGACACTTCATCAGAGGTTTTAGTAGTTTGTTGGTTTAGGTTTGTCAAAATTGCGACGAAAATATCATCGCATGTATAGCAACTTCATCGAAGGTTTTATTGTTTCATCAGTTTAGGTTTGTTGAAATTGCCACGAAACTTGCATTTTTTTATATAAAAATTATTCGTTCAAATGTATGCTATTACATACATTTGAATGAATTTTATTATTGGTGTGGGTGAGTTTGTTGATTGGAGCCTTGTGGAAATGTTCATTTACCATGCTGGAGTCATGAATGATAGAAGATGTTAAACTAGCAGTTGATGATCCTTTCCCAAAAGTGTAGATAGCTATTGGAGCTATCTTCTCAACAAACTTAAGGAACTGCAAATAACATAATAAACAACAAAGTACTTCAAAGGAAAAAATCAGCATGCATATCACAACATTGAAGCACATCAATCATTTTAAATTGAAGCCTACATAATATTTTGCAAATTTTGGTTACCATTAACTTTAAGCATGCTTGCGCATCTTAATAATCCATAAAAAAACTCAACTGAGGCAAAACAAACCTGTGACTTCGTAGTTGATGGATCACCCTATAGAAAAACATTGATATCTTGTCTTAATCTAACTCCATTTGGTAATCTCTTCAACAAAGCAATACTAAACATTTAAATTGTAGATGTTAAAAAAATATAGTTACAATAGTAGCATTTTAAGTATTGCAATAACATACCTTCCTTGACCCTCCAAAGAGAAGACAAGCCAAAACTTTCTTAACATCAGGATGACCAAATATAGACGGTGCAATCATGGATCAAACCTTTGTATATGCATTAGGTCTATGAGAAAAATCTTTGAAATCCATTTCCTAAGGAACCATGTAACAAAGAATTAGCTAGGGGAAGCTCATAGGAGTTTAATTTATCAAATAAAGATCAGAATGCAGGCTCTTACTTCATTTGCAGTAAAGGAAGTGGGGCCCCTAGTGTTAGCCTCAACGGCTTGTCCAATACCCACAACTCTGACATATGGCTACCTGACAACTACTGCTCCTTTTTGTTTATGGAGATTAAAATTTCAATCCAAATTAGACTAGTTTAAGATAAAAAACATAGGCTGATATAACTTATAATCTGAAAGTCATAAATACTTACGCAAAAGAATTGTTTTCTTGCAAAATACTGTATATACCCATTACAGTAACTCTTGTCCCATGTACTATTGACTGTACTAGATTGCGATCAATTGCATGCAACATGTTCCTAGGAAACTCTCCTGTGGGTGCATCCTTCACAGAGGAAAATATCAAGTATTGTGTCAAGAAGCAAAACTTTTTAAAGTTGTAATATTTTACACTAATTTACTAGGAACCAACATCCTACGAGAAAATACTTCACAAACAATGATTGAATACAACTTCATACGTTGACACACAATTTTGCTTCTCAAATATTCTGTTACGTTGCATCTACTGATGAAAACTTATCCTTATATTCACATTGAAATTATTTTGGTTAAAAACAAAAGATCATAAATCTTCATTTTGGTTAAAAAAAAAGATCATAGATCTTCATTTTGGTTAAAACACAAAAGATTATATTTTTTTCTTTGGTTAGAAGTTAAAACCAAAATATTTTATCACAATCTCATCAACACCCCTCATAATCTTGTAGTTGCAAATGCAAATATGCAATATCCATGCTTGGGAGTCCAACAATAAGAAATAAACCCAACATAAAGAAAGGATTTCTAGCACTCCATTTGATGTACTTATAATAATTAGTTTGAACAATTTTTCTAACCAAGATTTCATGCCAATGTACCTACAATTCAAATGACGAATTTCTTCAACTGCATTGATTTTGAGGAATGGATTTGTAATCATTTTGCATTTCATTTTGATTGTTCCCAAAGAAAATTTCAAGGCAAGAGGATGAGCTTCTAAGTGGAAAAGAAATGGTTTTTAATTTGAATCGAATCTATATTGGTGCAATAATCAACCTCCACCAACTATTCAACAAATAACTCATTTAAAATTAATTGATACAAAGTATAACTAGCCATTGATGTCCTCTAACAAAACCACAAAAATCTACTAACCTCAAAGAAACCATTTGTTATCCTATCAATGCCACAACAAACTAACCTTCATATCTAACTACCTACTAGTGAGCTACTAGTTTATTCACTATTCACCAATAATAATTACAACTAACTAGAATTGGCCTCTAACACAAAACCACAATAATATGTTAACCACAAACTAGCCTCCATTTTTAGTTAGTACTGAGCTCCTAGCCACCAAACTAATCACAATAGCTTGCCAACCCACTACTTGGAAACAACTACCAAATTTTAATGAAACCCCAAAATAACTAACTACAGTAGCTTGTTAACCAATTCCTTATTAACCTCTACTATATACTAGTGAAACCACAACAATAGTTAACTAACTCATGAATTTTGATAAAGCATCCTTTTTACTTTTTCCCCAACAAAACCCTATATTCATGTCACAAATTGGATGTTTTTTCACCTCCGATTGGTTATGAATCACTTCCTCAATTGATTGGAGTTGGTTTGTTATAAATTTTCATTATTGTGGATCCACAAATTCCAAATTTCATACTCACTTTGATTATTGCTGCTATTTTAATTGCTTTGTTTGTTGGTCCTTAAATCTCTTTTGATAAAGCCCAAGTTTCCACTATTGTTGCATGCAGCTTTCATCAACCCCTTTGATTGGTCTTTTTGGAAATTTTAATATTTTAAAATTGAAATTTATTTGTTGATTTTTTTTCTCTTCACATGTACAACTCAAGCAAGGTTATTTGTTATTTTCTTGAAAAATTCCTTCTCACCTTCAATAATTTTGATGGAAATTGACCAACTAAAATTCAAGCATCAACATCATAAAACCCATCTACATGCATTCAATTAATTACAAGGCGTGATGGGAGCAAGTTCATTGATGCCTTAGAAAATTTTGATGCAAAAATATACAATTGAAGCCAAAAGAACTCTCTACTAACTTAATGGACCATGGAGGACTCATGCCTACCACAAAATTATAGACTAAAATTTTGATCATATAATTTTTAGTATGACCTTGCAAATGATGGATGGGATGAAAGATCAAGGTGTAACAAGAATGCTAATCATGAGTTTTAGGATGTGTGGTGTCCTTTAAGAAGTCAATTCATTGCTTAGGGAAGAGGTTTGCATTATACCAACAAGAAAAGCTAATCTTACATTAAACTTGATTTGTCCCTAACATAATTTATATGTTAAATTTCTTAGAAGCTACAATGACATAATTAGTTACAATTCTAGAGATCTTTCCATTGGTTGGCTTTGGGCCTTACATACAATGGAGTATTTTAACATCTTTTAGTATATGAGACAATGGGCCTACATTGTATATTTGTTATCATAAGACCAAGTCATTATTCACAAGCCACATAGTCATTGTGAAGGCTATGTATGTGGAAATGTCAAGAAGTTCAAGAGAGAAAAAAGATAATTCTATTCTTGTGGAAATGCCAAGAAGATCAAGAGAGAGAAAGAAGCCAAGAAATTGAGGTTAGAATTCATTGAAAATATGGTCATATTGCTCTTGTAAACCAATGCAAGGCCTTCTCTATTGGTTAAGCACGTTTTGGTTAAACACATTGAAATCATCTATGCCATAATGTTTTGGTTTTGATCCATCATTGACACAATATATTTTAATTTTTAAACAAGAGGTGGCATTTATATCGAACTCATTATTATAATGATGCATGAAATTCTTTTCATGCACTTTTTGCAAACAAAAATAAAGGACAAAATTTACAAGAAAAGGGCCCTTATAAGGAATAAAATAAGACATGAAGATATTGCATAAATAAGAAACATTGCACGAGACAAGATTGGTTTTACACTAAGCATGTTAAAAAATTAGACTCCCATAAGTTTGCAAACTGTGAAATAATGCATTTGTTGTTAAGGCCTAGTCATGGATGCTTCATTTACCCAATATTATAAGTAGAGTTTTACAATTACCTAGTCACCAACCATAGCTACTAAATACATCTATAACAGATGGAAAAAGGTTTTCCTTATTATAAATAATCTCCTCTTTACTTAAATTTGTGAAGGGGTTCATCTCTTCCATAGACTGATTGGAGATTCCCATCGCTACCTAAGTTGTTTGTTAACAATATAGAAATAGCCTTCAATACAGAAGCGCCTAAAATTCACTTTGCTATACAATTAGAAATTAAGATTCAAACCCATTTTTATCCTTCTTTATTATGCATCAGATAGTAGCATCAGGCTTGAAATTGCTAACCAAGATAGTTTGAGGATTGTATCACTCATGAAATGTCATCACATACTTTTTCAATTCACTGTGTCTTAGATTCTATGCATAGATACTTTCCAAATGTTCATATAGTCCATCTTGTAAAATATTGATTGGGATGCTCTCAATCTTAACGAGATATGATTTTTTAAGGATTAACACAACATTTTACATTAGAGTTCATATTTTTCAATCTTGTCCATCCACAGATAAAAGAAGCCATGCATGGAGAGGCATAAATAATACTGATAGCTACTACTAAAAAAACTCAATGGATGTAGCACAATACATGCTTCATGGTTCTCTACAATTTTAGCATAGTAGCCGAATTATATTTTGATCAAATCACCTTCAAATTTTGGTAGTTATCATAAAAGTCATCAGAACGGACAAGAGTGGACTGACTGTTCACTAGAGCTCCAAATATGGAACCTTTTTTCTCAATGAGAAAGATTGTACTGAAAATGAAGTGATGATATAGTCAAATTGTTTGCTACTACAACACCCAAAGTTTGGTCATGGGATTAACAATCACATATTTGGATGTTGGCTAACATTTCCTTTAATTAGTTATGAGCTTTAACCTCGCTTACACCAAAATTGGGCCACTTTTAAACTTTGATAAGTTCTGCAAAATCTTTTTACAAGATGTAAAGTACTTCTAGCCCTTTGAGCATGTCTGAAAATCAATGTAGAATATAAGCATTTGGACATGAATTGAACAGTATGTACAATCTTTCTTTAATTTTTGTAGGTAGAAAATCTGAAGCTTTTTTTCAAGATGAGAAATATTGTGCTAAAAATGAAGTGATGATGAAGTAAATGTTGCTTGCTGCTACATCCAAACCTTGGTCATGGGTTTCACTATCACATATTTGGATGTTGGTTAATTTTTTTCTTAATTTGCAATTAGCTTTGGACTTGTTTAACCCAAATTGAGTCACTTTTACACCCTAATAAGTTCTGTATGTATTTATACAAGATGTAAAGTACTTCAAGCCCTTTGTGCATGTCTAAAAAAAAATGTAGAATTTAAGCATCTAGACATGAATTGAACAACTTGTGTGATTATTTAATTTGTGGATAGGGACTCAACTCTAATAAAGTTATAATGAAGAAGATATAAGCTTATCTAGTTTAATAGAATAGATTTCACATCTTATCAAATATATTTAATATTTCGCTTCAAATAAAGTTTGAAAACAAATATAAAAGCATGCTTTAGAAAAATCCAAAAAACAATGATGGTGTAGAGGCATGATTAAAAATTTTGGTTTGTGTTGAAGGGAAAACTATTTGTTCTCATTTGAATTTTTCAATTACATATTGGATTTTCCTTGGGAAATTCTTAAATTATATTTAGTTCATGATGATGTCTATATTCAGTAAATTATAAAGAAAATTCAACACTAAAAAACCAATAGATACAATTCTGAAGTAAGAAGACAAATCATGATTACCTTACACCTCTGAACCATATCATCAAAGTATTGTCTTTCCTACCCCCATAAAGCTTCAAACTTCTCAACTGTATCAATGCCAACCTTATGCTTTGTCTCTGGCTTTGGTGGCTCAAAAGGACATGTCAAGATATCTATCTTTGCATCCTCAATTCTTTTAGGGATTTGTTGATGACTCATATCTTTGTTAATAACAATGCCTTCAACTAACTCTGTATCTTCCAACCTTCCACCAACTTTTCCTTCAACTTTAATCAAATCCAAGTTAACATCCTTTCTTTCCAAATATGCAACAAAAAGAACTGCTTTGATAGCAATCTTTGCTAACATGCGTTTGCATCTATTAACATTGCATCAAAGAAAAAAACTTCAATACAAAAAATTTGACATTCAGAAGAATCAATTGTTATGATAGTTGTAGGTAGGATGGAACTTATTCCTTTTGAAATGAGCATACAAATTGATTAGGCGTCAGTATCTCCAAATCTCAAAACAAGTCAATTCAAAATCAAAATCACGTCCAAAATTTAATAAAAATTACTCCAGAGTTTAATAAAACCAAATTTGCAAACAAAATGTGTGCTATTAAAATATTTACAATTGATTTTGTACTAATTTTTTTACCTTCATAAACACTTCACTAAGTTATTACACAATGCTATGGAAAACAAGAGATAGGGTATTCTACTTAAGGGGTGTATGTACTCAATTATTGGGAAAGCTAGATTGTTGTTTCTAGTCTTACATATTAAGTGTATAGGCTGTGTATAGAATAAGGTCACCCTTTATGTTCCTCTATGCAACTACTACTAATTATTTGAAACTGATGTAGAAAAAAGGTGATAATTGTCTTTTTTCTTCACAATTTCATTTAACTTGCTTAATTACATGAGTGTGCAAAGGTCTAAGGTGGAAATCCAGAAAGGGGTAGTTAGAGTCAAGAAGATGAAATAGAAGAATCAACAAAAGCCCAATGCAGCCATGGCTCCATAGCCTTGCTAATAGAAATTTTTATCTACTGTCCATAATCTCTCAGTGATATCTACCTTGATGAGTCATTGAATAGGAAACTGCTCTTGAGGTTTATGATTGTAAAAGACTACATTCAACATCAACATTGGCAAGTCATGCAATAATTAAGCTTCAACCAAAAAGGAACAACCAAATTCCCTCTTTTGGAAGGAAATTTAATATATACAACAAATGTTCAATCCATGCATGCATATTATTATTGTATCTAGTTCAATGGACAATGGTTTGGTAACTAGATGGCATACACTGTTGCATTGATGGTTACTAGAAAAAAAAAAACATATCGAGGGCTTCTGAACAAAGCAACAACACGACATAATCAAGGCCCCTTGATGAAATCATAAAAAAATAATATTATGTCAATTTTTTGTGAGTAACATGGAGTCTTGACAAATGTTAATGATCGTAAGGACAATGACCTTGCAATCTTTTAAAACTGATTTCTTTTACAGTGATCCCTTAGAATTTGATGCTTTTCAATGTAAAGTTCTTCATTGCTTGTAAAGGGCCATGCAACTATTTTTGTAAGTACATAGTGGCATCCATGAATGTGTTTTGAGTCCTATTGTAATCCATGTTGGGAGTGATCAACGATAGTGAGCATACAAGAGGTTGTAAGTCTGCTTTTTGATAGTAAGTTCCCTACTGATCATGAGTATTGTTCCTTTGAGAATATGTTGTTCCTTTGCTCAAGCCTTGTATCCATGGATGGAACACAAATTGGTCCTTGATGTGTGTTAATCATTGAATTTCCAAATGAGACATTGTGCCTACAAGGGAAATTAGGTGAGTTTTCTGATTCAATCCTTGTCCTTCCAATCCTTTTCAAGTTGCAATCAACATTTTCATTGATTTTTGTCCTTCCAAATCATACCTTTACAAGAATTAGTAAGATTCAACCAATATGTAACCAAGATAAGTACTGACCTTACACAATTTCTCGAAGGAATCTTTCCTACATGGGATCCATCTGTGGATAGCTTCCCCTGCAAAAGCTATCATCTAGGGTAAAATATGAGATGAGTTAAAAAGTAAAATGAGTACAAAGGGTAACATATTGAAGCAAAGAGAACTAATGAAAATTGCATAAGCTTAAAAGTGCAGCATAATGAATTATTGAAAAGTGCATTACCTTATTGAACTTCTCTTTGTTTTGAGAATAGTTTAATATTCTCTACTTAACAGGTCCAACTACGAAGGTAGCCCATTTTGGCCCTTCCCCACTTTAAATCACCCCTCACCTCCCCCATACCCACCATATAACATTAATCATTCATTCATCCATTAATAACATATAACATTCATTCATTAACATCATGCTCAACATGCTGAACACCCTCTAAATCTTGATCTAGAGTTGAAACATGAAAGGTTACATTAATTAATACACCAATTGCAATTAAATATGTTTAAAAGAACATTAGAGTGGTCCTCTTTACCTAATGGGGCCACATCATGTTCTTGATCTTATCTAGCTTGATCATGCTCAACATGTTGATCACACTCTACATGCTCTAAAGTTGAAACATGAAAGGTTACATTAATTAATACACCAATTGCAATTAAAGATGTTTAATTGCATTAATCCATAATGTGTTTTTTATAGCACATGAATACATCTAGTACTAGGATGCACACGACCATGACCTTCATCTGTAGGGTGTGCTCCACCCTCACCAGGTTGCACTCCAATGTCATGTGTAGTATTATCATTTCTTGCCTATTTAAAACAAATAGGCACATAATTACTTTATGGTGGAAATTAATATTGAATAGATTGCACAAGTATTCAATTTTAAATAAACTTCATTGATTTTATTTACTTGCATGCTAGATGCAGTGGAAGCTTGTGTTTGCCTAGTCAAGAGTCTTAGGCTTTCAACCACAACTCCATAGCCTTGCTGGAAGGAAATCTTCAGGTCCTCTTCTGTCTGAACTCTACTGAATTCAGAGCCCTGCATTTTTGCATAATATCATGAACTTTGCTTCTATGGTGTGATAAAACCAAAATTGTTTGCAATTTATTATTTAGATGCAATATTTCATTTATTAATACTTACAATTTGTGCAACTAATTTCATATAACCACTAGAGCCAAGTTTGTGTTGCCTGTGTTTTTCTACTCTTGCCTTTGTTGCCTTCAATGTGTCAAGCAACCTATGAAAATTTTGAAATACGTTAGATTATGTAAAAAGAAAGAGTAATTAGTTACAATTACATTGTTGATAGTATCACATACCTTCCTTGGCCTGGTGGTGTCTTTCATTTTTTCTTTTTAGCCTTCTCCTTTCCATCTGACACTAGGTCCTTCCACTCCCTCTTCAAAATCATGGGGGGATGCTTGTACTTTTTGTTCTTCTCTAAATGTGACCTATATTGGTCCCTCACATACTTTAGATAGTTACCAACTTTCTTAAGGACCTTGGTTTGGTTGAATGTGTTGTTATCGAACAACACAATTAAACGGTTAATGAGCTCATCTTTTAAATATTGATTTAGGGCATTCCACTATGTACGTATGGTGGGCCCGAAGATCTCCAATGTAATATCATTTAGATGTTTATAAAAAACATCATTTCCTATAAAAATATCATGGGATCATTAGTCTAAAAAGAGTGATCGGTAAGTAAATTTCAATTGGATTATATATAATAATAATTAAAATATTTTAAAGTACCTGGGACCTTCTCTAACTTTATGGGAACGAAATCCTTGGTCACCACTAATGTCACTGACAATGTTCCCATACTAGTAATATGGGAGGATCCAGGAAATGTTGCTAAAATGTCACTAGTACTAGTGGCCTTTGCATCCCCAGGTACATGTCCTAACGCATGTTCTAGCATGTGTTCACTGCTAGAGGGTGCACTACCCAATGTCTGCATGCTATGTGTTGCTGACATTTCAGTTGACAATATAGGCACGGATGATGGGGCCGGATGATGTGATGTATATGTAGGAAGATTAGGATCAACACTTGTACTTACCCCTACTCCTCAAGCAACACCTGCAGTACCCTGATCATGACCAGCAACATCACGAGGACACAAAAATCCCTGTAAAAACCTTTTTACATTTGATTCCATGATATAGCTTGAGTACACATAATATAAAACCATGAATGAACTTATGTTATAATTAAAGAGATCTCGCGACAACGCGCAGTTCTGTATCTCTCGATTGTGTACAACCCTTTCTCTTATCTCATCTACTTTGAGGCACTATAAATATTAACAGCTGAGTTTCTTCATTGCGACTTTTTGAGTCTTCCTTATCCTGCTCTAAGTTTGTAGAATATGCGTGTCATCATCATAATAAGTAGATACCTCCTATGGATTATATCTCTGCTGGTGCCTTTCCCGATCAACCGTGAGCAGAATATTAAAAACATTATAAAGTGTAATAAACATAGAAAAAACATAATAAAAAAACATTTTGCATTTGATTCAGACATTCTAGAAAGAAAATCAATGTGATTCTTTTTGAGAAGATTCTTCAACTCATCAATATCCTTCTTGTAACAATAATGTTCTTCATGTCCATCCTTCTTGCAATATGCACAAAAAGGCCTCTCCTTCTTAGATGTTTCTCCCTTTGATGATGAGGATTCTAATTCTTTATGTGGCTTGTTCTTTTTCTTCTTTTGCTTCTTATCAAGATTTCCTGATTCTTTCCATACCTTAGACTCATTTTCCACCAATGCTTGTGGTTTGGAAGACTTGATTAGACCCATGTTCATTAACTTAGCTTCCTCTTGGATTAGGAGATTTGCAAAGTCATCAAACTTAGGATCAACATATGATGCTCCCATAGAAATTCGATGGGTATGAAAGCCAGAAAAAAACACTGAATACTCAGGACCAAGCTTGGATAACACATTCAAAATCAATTGTAAATCCTCTTTTTCAATAGTGCATTCTTTCAATTGTGTTCTTAGTTGCTTGATTTTGGAAATGTAGTCTTGGATGTGGCCAAAACTTTTAGGATCAAGATTCATCAAATCATTATCAATCTGATAGCCTCTAATCTTATCTATTTTACCATACAATTTCTCAAAAGTCTCCCATGCCTCTTTAGGTGTATTACATGATTCAATATGAAATTGCAAATCAAATGAGACTAATGAACATATGCATCCAAGTGTTTTCTCATGACCAATCTCCCACTTTGCCAATTCTTTAGCATTAGTAGGTTTTTGAATTGTGTCCTTTAGATGACCTATTAGACCTTTCATCATGAGATAGTTTGAAACTCATTTTCTCCATGTAGCATAATTATGTGGATTTAGGGGTTCAATTTAAGATCTCCCCATTGCAAGAACACAAACCAAGAAAAAGAATGCAAACAATCACTGCAAGATTATGCCCCCAAATCACTCAATCAAGAAACCCCCCAAGAAATATCTGATTTGGCACTTTATATTTAGTGCGTTTACAATTGCCACTTGCCAAAAACAACAAAGTGGTCTTTGATCTTAGTGCTTACAAATGCCAAAATAGGCCACAGTATCAAGTAAAATTTTTGGTACAAAATGAGATCAATCTGATCATACCACTAAGAAGTACATGAAAAATCATGCACTTTAAAAAAAACTGCACCCAAAAATGTTACCGTAGGAGTAAGATATGAGCTCCCAAAGTTCCAAAAATGAGGATGAAGAAGCAACACCTGTGATAATCTAAAAATTCTGGAAAAACCAAGAACCAAAACCAAAAACTGATTACACCAGTGCATAGAGCACAAAAAATTAGCCCAATAAAAAAAAATTGCTCCAAAAAAGGAGTCAGAATGAGCAAGATATTAGCGTTTGAAAATGGACTGCAAAATCAAAATTGTCAACGGAGAGGGGGTAGAAATTTTTATAAAATGTATGACTCAGTGCTGATGCGTGGCTGATGTCAGCAAGTCACTATCTTAAATTTGACGGTTTCCATCCTATTAAGAGAAAATTCGGCCCCTGCCAAAATCTGGAATATTTTGCTTTTGGCGTACTTAAAATTGGCGTTGCAATGCCCGTGAAGTGTCCGACGAAATTTGAAAGATGGTATGGAATATTCTTCCTCCTAATAGCCTAATTTTTACATCCATTGGATTTTGGAATGAAGGCCAAATTTTTGAGCTGGTCGGTTTGATTTATCGCCGGTGTTAGAGATAGCCGAATTTTATTATGGTCGCGGCCGGTGAGAACTGTACGCCGGAGTTTGTATAGATGCGCCTACTGTGTTATTGATGTGGAGGGCTGACGGGGTGGGGCCAAGGTCAGATGGCCATGTGGCTCTGCTCTGCGGGTAATTTGGTACCTGGAAGTCTACGGTACCCTCTGCGGTACCAGTCTGCAATACTGCAGACTTAAAAACCTTTTGTATTTTTTATTTATTTGATTTTTAAATACAAATTTTTGACAAATGAATTTTAATCAGAGAATTAAATTTTTCAAAAAAAATTTCAGAAATTTTTCGATGGAAATAATTTTTTGAAAAATCATACCGATTGTATTTATGGTGATGACACTGAGGCATGACTGACACTGGTGAATTTTTTGCGTCAACTGGAACAGCTTGCTCCAAAATGGGCCAGGTGTGTGATCGATCTTGAGGTTTTGGCCTTGGATGTGATAATAGAGATTCGTTTGACAAAATGCTCCAAAATTGCAGCTACCTTCTGGATCTGGCAACCACTCTTCAGCTTCAAACCCTCCTAGATTTGGCCTCGTATCTCTGATTTGGACAAAACAAAAGGAAAAATTGACTTTCTTGAACCTTTCAAACACAATGGTGAGCTCAAATTTGCACCAGCAAGCTTGGATATGAACTTGCAACAA
>VDFB02096318.1:0-27211 GCA_007258455.2 Sequoia sempervirens | reverse complement strand
AAAGAAATTCAGATGTTGTGACTTTGTGAAAGCCCAACGCTTTAAACAATTCAATCTGACTGACAAAGTTCCACTTCCCTCATCGATAGTAGCATTGAACTCCTCTAGTGCTTCCAAGTTCTTACATGATAAGTGTGTTGCAAGCAATTCCAAGCATAAATTTGATACCTCTAGAAGAATTTTAAAGCATAGGGTATAAATCAAAACAAAAAAAACATTGATTTTATATTTTATTTATAGAAAAATGAAAGCTTTAGTAAACTTCAAAATATAAGACTTTAGTCGATGTCTATTGGCTGTCATTGATTCTAGTAGCATTGAACTCCTCTAGTGCTTCCAAGTTCTTACATGATAAGTGTGTTGCAAGCAATTCCAAGCATAAATTTGATACCTCTAGAAGAATTTTAAAGCATAGGGTATAAATCAAAACAAAAAAACATTGATTTTATATTTTATTTAAAAAAAATGAAAGCTTTAGTAAACTTCAAAATATAAGACTTTAGTCGATGTCTATTGGTTGCCATTCTAACATCAAAATAAATTCAAGGAATAAAAATGTACACAGGTTGTTTCCAACCATTATGCGAATGAATATGCCTTTGGCATACTTATAAGAAATGTAGTGAACTTTAAAAATGAAAATGTCATTCCTACAAAACTCAAATATATCTAAACTCTAAAAAATACCCCAACCATTAATTTGTTTGCTTGAATAGAGATATATATAATGATGTGGGAGGGTAATACTAAAGATTTGCCTTCAGATCTTTAAATCTTTTGTCCAAAAGTTTCCTGAAAGTTCATTCCCACCCAAAAATGCATATTATAAACTATTTTTTTAATTTTATTTCTCTAATTGTATCCCATCTTTGGATTGTGTTGTGACAAATCAAAAGGGCATAAAGATGCAAAAACCAAGCAAGTTGAAGGTCAATTTAGAGTTTTACAGAAATGGAGTCATTCTGAATTTGATATAGCAGATCACTCTAGTATGAATGAAGAAAATGATTCAAATTTATAGGATGAGAGCATCGATATCTTAAAAGATTTAGGAGGACAGACATGGAGGGCCAGAATGGAAAAGAAAGTATTTGATGTTTTGATACATAAGGATGTCGATATCTATGTAACCTGATTGAATCCATTAAACAAAAAATAACTGAAGTCATTTACTATTAAGTTGGGTCATATAGGGGATCACATTTCAACTGCCTTTTTCTGTTATGGAGCCACATTTGTTCTCCATGAACCTAAACTGTAAAGCTTTTAAGGCTAAATAAGTAGATAAACAAGTTAGATTGAAGAGTTTTGTTATAGAATTGGAGGTATGTACTTTGATCCCTTGTATTTGTTTCTTGATAAAAATCCTGAAGACAATAGGAATCAATGCTACTGCATATCCAGGGCAACCAAATGCAGATGCAAAAACCAAGCAAGTTGAAGGTCAATTTAGAGTTTTACAGAAATGGAGTCATTCTGAATTTGATATAGCATATCACTCTAGTATGAATGAAGAAAATGATTTAGATTTGTAGGATGAGAGCATCGATATCTTTGAAAATCATAAGAAGTTAAGAAATTAAATAAAAACCTTGAAGACAATAGTGATATCATATATATCAGAGATTATACTAGCAACACTTTGCTAGAAGATGGTACAAAAAATAAAAAATAAACTTCTGAAAGAGAAAATAACTCAAATCCAAAAACTCAAATCAAAAAATTGAAATCCAAAAACTCAAATCAATATCAAGAAGGAAAAACAAATCATTATGTTTCGTATTACGATTAAAAAACAATTGATTACAAGTAAAATAAGAAATGCAGATACCTGCACAATCAGTAATTGTTTCCCTCTCCCAATCACAATCTAGACTTCTGTCTCACCCTTTTCGAAGATGGTTGCCTTTGGTTCAATGTTAAATCTCTTTTTAACTCCACCTATGTACAAAACTTGTGTAATTAAAATCATTTAATATTGATTTGAGGCAACTTTGAATAAAATAAAACAAGATCCAGATCTTATCTATAGTAATATGCAACCAAAAAAATCATCAATCCAATATACATAAAGTAAACCACGACTAAAGCTTGCATTACCAAGTGAAGCTTCGTACAATTCAGACAACATACACTCTTGACAAATTTGTTTGCTAAACAGTGTACATGCACTCTAAGCTCTTTGTGCATTATATAGTTGAAGGGTAATGTTCACATAAGTTTATGTACGAAATGAAACGTTGGTAATACAATTTTAAAACAACTTTAAAACTAAAAATAATATTAAAAATAACAGCTTATCAAGATTTTAAGGCTAAATAAGTAGATAAACAAGTTAGATTGAAGAGTTTAGTTATATAATTGGAGGTATGTACTTTGATCCCTGGTATTTGTTTCTTGATAAAAATCCTGAAGACAACAGGAATCAGTGCTACTACATATCCAGGGCAACCAAATGCAGATGCAAAAACCAAGCAAGTTGAAGGTCAATTTAGAGTTTCATAGAAATGGAGTCATTCTGAATTTGATATAGCAGATCACTCTAGTATGAATGAAGAAAATGATTCAGATTTGTAGGATGAGAGCATCAATATCTTTGAAAATCATAAGAAGTTAAGAAATTAAATAAAAACCTTGAAGACAACAAGGATATCATATATATTAGAGATTATACTGGCAACACTTTGCTAGAAGATGGTACAAAAAACAAAAAACAAACTTCTGAAAGAGAAAATAACTCAAATCCAAAAACTCAAATCGATATCAAGAAGGAAAAACAAATCATTATGTTTCATATTACGATTAAAAAACAATTGATTACAAGTAAAATAAGAAATGTAGATACCTACACAATCCACAATTGTTTCCCTCTACCAATCGTAATCTAGACTTCTGTCTCTCCCTTTTCGAAGATGGTTTCCTTTGGTTCAATGTTAAATCTCTTTTTCAACTCCACCTACATACAAAACATGTGTAATTAAAATCATTTACTATTGATTGAGGCAACTTTGAACAAAATAAAACAAGATCCAAATCTTATCTGTAGTAATATGCAACCAAACAAATCATCAATCCAATATGCATAAAGTAAACCACAACTAAAGCTTGCATTACCAAGTGAAGCTTCATACAATTTAGACAACATACACTCTTCACAAATTTGTTTGTTAAACGGTGTACATGCACTCTAAGCTCTTTGTGCATTATATAGTTGAAGGGTAGTGTTCACATAAGTTTATGTACGAAATAAAACGTTGGCAATAAATTTTTAAAACAACTTTAAAATTAAAAATAATATTAAAAATAGCAGCTTATCAAGATTTTAACAAGACTATCTTAATAATTTTTAAAAGATTTTTAACGAGATTATCTTGATTTTTTTAATATCAATTTAGTAATTGTCATTTTATTGTAATATTAAATTCAAGATTGTATTTATGTGTAAGCTTTAAAAGTATTCATTATTATCATCCTATATATATAATATTGTATTTATTTAATTTTTTGTATTAGATATTCAAGATAATCTTGTTAAAAATCTTCTAAAAATTATAAAAGCGTGAAAATATTATAAATTAATATGTATTTCCATAACAAATATTATAAAATGATATATATTACTATTATAAATTAGAATACTATATTATATTTCCTTTAAAATGTCATATATAGTAAACTATAAAAAGATGATGATAATGCATGCTTTTAAAGCTTACTTATAAAAAAAATCTTAAAATCGACTTTACAATTAAATAAAAATTCTAAATTGATATTAAAAAATATTCAAGATTATCTTGTCTAAAACATGGAAATTTCCGCAGTATGTAAACTACTTTAAAATCTTATTTAAAAACATAAATCTATTGATAAATACTTTACTTTGCGATGGGTTAGTAGATGTCAATTTAAATGGGGAGAGTAAAAATATGCACATACTCGTTGATGTGAGTGTAAGAAGCCTCTCGGCTTAAATATTTATTATTTATGTCATTATTTTATGTATTTATTATTATATTATCTATTATTAACTATTGTATTAACTATTATATTGTTATATAATATAACATTATATATTAAAAACCAAATTATTTGTTATATATTTAAAACTAATTATTTATTATATTTTATAAGGGAAAGGATGTCGCAATGTTAAAACCTAAATGTGTTGGTTATTAGGGCATAATTTTCATTTTAATAAACATACTATATTAATTATGTTAATTTATACTTAACTATGTAGGGTAAAGGATGTAGAAATGTTAAAACCTAAAATATACATTATTATTTATGTTATAATTTTAAAACCTAAATTTGCTCATTATTAGGATCTTTTTCGTAATATTCTTCATGCGAAATTATGTGTTTGTGAGGATGGACAATGCTCCCGTCGATAGAAAAATATATGTATGTTAATATGTTAAAGAGTAGTGTTTGTGTATGGGTGCATATGGATGCAATGTGCTACATGATTTAGTTGCATGTAATTGGATGAAACAATTAATAATAAATGCTAAATAATGAAATAAAATAAACTTTGACAACTCTAGAGTTTTTCCACTTAAATAAATCTAGATTAATAATAGAATGAAATAAATTTTGACAAATCTATATTTTTTCCACTTAAACAAATCTAGATTTTTTCCTTAAAGAAAGTAGGTATTTTTTGATTTTAAAATATTTGTCTGCAAATTTAAAAACATGAAGCAATGCAAATGGAAAGAAGTTTCCATCAAATTAGAAAAAAACACTACAAATGGAAACAAAATATCCTATCTCGCTTTCAAATGATAAACGAGATTTTGGAGGCTTTGATATTTTGGAGACTTTGACCATTAAACGAGAGTTGATTTACCATTTAATGGTAGCTAAATTAAATTAATATAGGGAAATAATTATTAGTAAATAATATAATAATATATAAATCAAATTGTAAAAATAAAGATCACCACAAATATTTATTTATTAGTATTAGTAATGATTAATATTTATAATCAAATTAAAAAGTAACATGAATAACAAGCATTAAATAATAAGTGTTTCACTAACAATGATTAGTTTAATAATAAAATATTTAAAAAATTAAACTCAAAATAGAACTAACTTCAATAATCATCCAAAAATAGTGAATCTGTTTCATCAAAATCCAATATGAAATTATTACCTAAGGTGGCAAAATCCAATATCAAATTATTTATCAATTTACATACAAAAATCATAATTTTATACACTAATTAATATTTTAAGAACAAACATATCAAAATAAGTACTTTTAATTAAACAACAAAAATAGTTTGTAAATCTTCATTAAAGAAGATACCAATGTAATGAATTGAGGATTGTTTTAACCCAGAAGTAGGGTTAAGCGAACACTTGGGATGCTTGGACAGGTGTGAAAGTAATGCAGCGAGCTTTGACTTTTCTCTTTATTGGCCATGTAAGATGGTGGGTCCAGTCATGCTCAAGTTCGATAAAGAAAATGTTTTTGCATATTCATGGGCACAACTCTACAATTAATTGCTCACCAGCAAACAACTACTAGTAAATAACTCTAGAAAAGTGTACGCATGGCCATGACCCTAAGAAGAAGGCTCGTAGATATTTGGAACCGGCTGGTCGACCATTGGAAAACCCTTAAAACCCTAAAAAAATATCACCCAGATGGCAAAATTGCGAGTTTTTATTGGCTTCAATTGAACAAAAACAAAATCCAATGATAAATTTGAGTTTTATGTGGCTAAGGTGGGGAGGGCCCCAAACTTATGGATTTGAAAAAAGTTTGTTCAGTAGAGTGAAGAGCCCTACTAGTCTTCCTACAGACTGCTATACATGTTGATGCACTCTGCTACAACTGGTGCAGTTGTGGTGTGCTTTTGGTTGCTTATAGCTCTTCTTAGTATGACTGATCACTAGGTTGGAAGAGTAGATACAAACAGAGCGCTTCATTAATATCTCATCCTTAGACCCATGATCGTGAATCGTTGTTGCAGGAAAGTTAAAGAGCAAAAAACACAGCGAAAATAGCGGCAGGAAAATAGAAAAACACGACGAAAAATAGCCAGAAAGCGAGAAAAAAATAGGGGTAAAAAATGGTGGACGACTTAGATTCATTTTATTGTCAACCAAGCCCTATCCTTCATTTTCCACCGTTGATAGGAAAAATGAGTTATGAAAGCTCATATAGGACACGCCTTCGGCATAATGATGAATAAGCATTTATATCTATATTAATAAAAGATAAAAATGCATATATTCACAAAAAAGGGATGGGTGGTAAAAAGGCACATCTTGAGAGTCACATGGGCAGAGTACAAAAAGTCATAAAGCCTTGGGCCACATCCACAAAGTAGAAACCATTATAACAACAATAAAAAACTGCTAAGGACCAAGGGTCTAAATTTGATGGTCAATATATATCAAGATGATTATCCATTCATAATTATTGTTCTTATTTAAAATATATATTATAAATAAGATATTTATACAATTATAACCTTTAAATTTTTTATAGTCTATGAAAAATATCTTCTTTGATGTCATATTGTCTAGTTAAATTTTTTATTGTATTTTATGATAAAAATTTATAAATATAGTTACATGATCTTCAAGTTTAGGCTTCAAGACTTAGTTTTGGCTTACATTGATTTAAATAAATCAAGTAGTGATAAATTGTTCAAAAAATAGTTTGAGTTTTAGATGGAGTATTTGTCCCTCTTTCATATTAAATGTAGCTTATTTTATGTTTATTTTTTAATTGGAATTTATTTGTTATATAATATTAATAAGTAGTTAATAGATACAAATAAAGTTTAAGAGTTTAGAACAAATTATAAACCAAAGTGTCACAAAGGATGGGTAGCCACAAAATAATTAAACACAAATCACCACTCTAAAAGGAGGAGGGATGAGATCATCTCAAGGATGAAAATTATTCCAAGAAAAGGGCTTGCTCTAGAGACTATATTCATCCACCCAACCACTCTAGGCATCCTAAACAACAAGAGGCACAAGCACACCACACCCAAGTGGTGAAGGCATAATAGATCTAGAATCAATGTCATCTTGAGCCAAAGATGGTCACTCAAATGACACAACAACAATATTTTTATGCAATAATAAAAGTGAACCCCTTCATTGAGAAAGAGGGGGAGGGAACAAGTGCAACAATGTACAAAATTCCTTCACTACAACATGGAGGTGGTAAATCCTAGGGTGAATTATCAAGTAAGATTGTATTTGTGGTACATGGAGCACTCCTCCATTTATTAAAAAGATCATGTAGGTTTTGAAATTCTAAAGCCACCTTTTCAACTTGCATCTAAATCTAAAAGTAAATTGACACAAGCACGTGAACTTTCTCATTAACAAATAAATATTTTGAAATATCCTTATCAATGAAAGATAACATAATTTCTAGACTTTTAAAGTTGAAAAAGAATAGTGATTTTGAAGAAATTATAGATTTTAGCAATATAAGTTGGCCACTACATAGTTCCTCAAATAGATCAAGCCTCCAAGAGAAAGATCTAGGATGAAAGGGTGAGAATAGGCTTTGAATCCAATTCCAAGCATTGTAGGTCCATGGTAAATTTGGAAAAGGTGCTTGAAGGTCTCAAGTTTATTATAGGTGGGGCATCTTGGATGAGGAATTTTGATACGAAGCCTTTCAATTAAAGGCAACCCTTTGTAAACCAAACACCAAAGAAAATGTGCAAGTTTAAGCTTAAGAATCATAGGTCATATCGTCTTGAGCTATAGGAGTAAAGATTGAGGTAAAGAATTGTACCCTTGAATGTAGTTTATCTTCCCAATAGTTGAGAAAAAGTCCAGCTAAGTATCTTGTATAAAATCCTAGGAGTGTAGTTCTACAAAATTTATCACAATTCCAATACTGATCCTTCCACTAGGTAGACAATTGAGGATCCAACTTGGGTAGAATGGCATCAAGCATGTGTTCTTGAATATGAAGAATTAAAGTAAAATTATTGTTGGTAACTAAAAGCTTGTTTTTCCTCTAAAGGATGGCCCAAGGAATCTAGTCTCTAAAAATAACATGATCCTAAACAATATGAATGTCTTTTCTAAAAACCTTTGAGATTTAATGCTTGTGATATCCAGGAAAGGTAAGTGTTGATGGGCGTTTTTGCACCTCTCAACACAGGATGAACATAAATGCTCTACCTCTCTTGAAAGGTAGAAATATGCAAAAAAGTTCTAGATTACTACCCCAAGGTCTCTCGGGTGTCAGGTCATGCCAATGCTTGGAATAGTTCAATTGGTTGATGTGATTTGATGGTAATCACAGAGTGGCCTTTATGGTTTACAAAGCGTGGGAAGTTGGGTCTGCAAATGGAGTTTCAAAGTGTTGGAAGTGAATGAACAGTGGCTTTCCACTCAAAACAAGTTGGAACTCACCATGCTCATCAAATTAAGCTTTGTTTTGATGTTGGGAATCCTATTCTAACAAGGAGTTAAAAGAAACAACAAAAGGAGAAAGGGTTGAGAGATCCATTCTAAATCTAGGCTATGGATGAACAATAACAATGGAGGGTGCTACAGTAGACAGACTCCCATAAAACTGAGTTTTGCTTGATCAAGAGAGCCTACAACTACACAAAACTAGTTCAATCTACTAAGGACTGCAAATTTTCAGATTGTGCATTCACTTCATGAACATAAAATTGAACTTAGTTGCAACAATGAAATAAACAAACCCAAGCTAACTTTACACAACAGTTTTTCATCAACAAGTGCCAAAAGTATGGGCAAACAACAACCATTATCAAATCCATTCAAGAAACTTCAAGCTAAATCTAACATGGAGGTTGACTCATGCATGCATAATGAACAAACTCAAAGAAAACACCCAAATTCATACAATGCTTCCTTTTATTGTTGTAAAATGCCCTTTACACCAATTCACCACCACTTACAAATGAGGAGCAAGCCCCTATTTATAGTTTTCCAAAATTGAAATGAATGGCCAAGATTAATTTGCAATGAGTGGCCCAGAGTCAATACAGCTTAGGGTTTCACCTACCCCCAATATTTCATAATTTAAAATAGGCTATTTTGTCCTCTTATCTATTTTGTCTTGTAGCCTATTTTGTCTTTTAGTTACTATAGTCGTTTTGTCTTCTAGCTGCCTTCTCTACTGTGGCTGAAAACTGTTGAAGGCTGCCCCCTGTCTGATATATTCACAACATCCTTTCAGCCAATCGAGCGGGCCTCGTTACTGATTTGTGCCACCGAGAAGTAAATATGTTTCTCTTGATTCCGGTGGACAGCTCCTAACAATCATCATCATTTGGTGGAAAATAAAACAACTCCCTCTTACTCCTTGTTTGAAAGCATTTCAAGACTTGGTATTGCCTAACATAGATTCTTAAGCAGGCTTGTTCAATTAGGTAGAACTCCCCTTGACATCAATATTCAAATAAGTGGATCCTTTGGTGGTCGCAATCATCCTCTGAGCACAGCAAAATCTAAGCCTTTAGCATGGTTCCATGAATCCTGCACACAAGATGTGCAATAAGTGATTTCATACATAAATCAAGGCAAATGTTAGTCAAATCCTGCAAACTCATTGTTAGATTCATCCATGCATCATTAAAAGATCATAATATTCATCATTGTTCTACGTTTGGAGCTCATTTGGACCATAAACATAAATGCAGGTTCAAGGGTGTGGGTTTCCCCTAGGCCGAAAGCCGTTTAGAGCAGCTCGGAGTAGGACGACGTCGAGGCCACGAAGACCTGCAGGCAGCCACCCGCAACAAAAAGTTTTGCATGGTGAACTTGGCAATCAAATTCCATGTGAGGTGCTTTGGCATGTGCAAAAATCAATTGTAAGGCACTTGAAGTTACCAGGTTAAGCTTGATGCATATGCGGGTCCGAGGCATGCAGGTGTATGAAGGTCGAAGGATATTTGGAGTCTCCACCATTAAGCAATGACATTTAGAGCACAGTGACCCATAGGCAGAAGTCTGCAATGCGGGACGTGCGGGTGCCTCAGACGTTAAGGGATACGTGCGAAAGCTTGACCAATTTAGGAGATACGAGAGGAAGCTATTGAGCCACCATTGTATGTTCATCGTTAGGAACAACGTTGGAGGGATATCGGTCTGCTTAGGAAAACCCGCGGCAAGCTCGAGGTCCTGGCATGTGTGCCAACAACTTTCAAATTTGGGCAAGGGAAAAGCCCCTTGTAGAACCCACCATGCAGAAGGATAGGGGTGTAAGGACATTAGGGAATGACAATGGGGAAATAGCCACCCGCATGCGACTGCCTGCACGAATTGGTTTGCATAACGTTTTGAATTAGTTGCTTCGGGAAAACCGAGGACGACGATGAAAGGGAAAATCTCCTAAGGAATGATTAAGCAAGGGAGAAAATGGGTCATGAGACACTTGAAGTCATTAGATGAAGCTTTTATGCTCTTGTGGGTTTGAAGGATGCGGGCGCAATGAGGTGGAAAGGCGTTAAAGCTTGGTTGTTAAGTGACGACGTTTAGGAGACGGTGACCCGCATGCGGAGTTCCACAAAGCCACAACTCCTAGCAATTTTGAGTTTTCCAAATTAAGCACATGGAATGTGCATTAGAAGGGTGCCTACACCTATTCGTCAATGATTTGGCCCTTTTTGAAAAATGCAAAAATCTGGAATGTGGAAGCCGGAGGGTCCATTTCCTTAAAAATGACATTGAGCACACAAAAATTCCTGCGAATGGCGATGGAGGGATGGCGGCCCGCAAAGAAATTCTCGTGGACAGCAACAAAGGGATGACAACCTGCAAATAAATTCCCATGGACAACGAAGTGACGACGACCTGCAAAGAAATTCTTGCAAATGACAATGGAGTGACGACAGATCGCAAAGAAATTCCCACGGACGGCAACAGAGGGACGACGACCCACAAAGAAATTCCCACAAACGACGACGAAGGGACAATGACCCACAAAGAAATTCTCACAACTTCTCGAAACCCAACAAAACCTTGGCAGTTCACTTAGGCATCAAAGAAACATCCCAAATCCATAGGCAACGTGTCCCCAAAGTCAAAAAATGAAGGAAAAAGTGAAGCGAGCAGGGACCAAGTCAGCAGGAGCAAGTCAAAAGCGAAAAAAAAGGGGGTCCCTGCCTTTGGCAGGGCGCCTGTGCAAAATATGCACAACAAATGGCGACTCGGCTGGGAAATGCTCTGGAGCATTTCAATGACAAACTGGAATCACGAACCCAGAATTTATGGTTCCGACCTTCACGCTAGGGTAAACAAACCAGACGCTCGACCAAAGGATCAAAGCTACTAGTCAACCCAACCTTCAGAATGTTGAAAATCCAAGTGTGTGCAATTGTGTTAATTCCCATCCTTAAGTCACGACAGGAACCCAAGCTCCGTCAAGTTAAGCTATGTAGTTTATTCTAACTCCAAAGGCATCTGAGACATTGCCTCGCTCCCAGTCAGGCGTCCATAGCCTCGACGAGGTTGTCGTTGTGATTCTCCCAAACATTGCTCTACTGTCAGCCAGGCGTCCATAGCCCCGATAGAGTTGTTTGTATCCTCCTGAAAGTTGAATTTTATTTTGATTTTCAATGTATTTCTTTTCTTTTCTTTTGTTCATTTCTTTTGGTTTTTTCTTTGCTCTTATTTCTTTTCATTTCAACCCGCAAGCAGTGAAGCTTGCACTCAGGGATGAGAATCACAGTGGCGCTAAAGCAAAATTTTAGATTTTTCACTTAACCCGACTTCGGAAAAGGACCTACAACGACCTCCAGATTCTTAAAATGCGTGTGAGATATAATATTTTAGAATACATCAGAGTCAGACTAAACCAATGCCTTATCCCCCCTTAGACTAAACATCTAGATCATTCGACACCAACAAAAGACCTTCACCATCCACTTTGGAGACTTGATTAAGTTTATCAAAGAAATACTTGGAATTACCCCAGGAAATATAAAATAGGTTGTTGCACATGTAAACATACTTGACTAAAAGCAAAGAGACCCTGAGCACAACAACAACAAAGTGGAAGCAAATGGAAAGCAAACGAAAAGCCCACACCTACACCAATGAAAGTGAGAAAATGAAAAACAACAAGGAAACTACTCTAAAACTAACTAACCTATAGCAAACCAACCAACCTAATGAAAGCAAGAAAGCGAGACTATGTACATGAAACCTATACTACTCAAAACGAACTATGTACAAATATATTTACAAAGGACCACATTTAGGCAAGGAAAACTAACATTTGCGCCCATTGGATTTCGTAATGCATGTACAAGAAAAAGGGAAATCGTTGCAGTTTTAAGTCATGCAAAATCATCCTTATATTCAGAAAAATGAAGATCAATGTTGCAACATTCAAATTCAACAACGCATTCAGGAAGAACCAATAGTTGAGGTGACTCATTAAACCCATGGTCAATCCATAAACAATTCCATCTCCCCTCATTCCCATAATCAAAATGATAAACACAACTGTGAGTATTCATAGAAGCAAGGAAAGATAGAACTTGGATGTCGCCATGCGAAGGTGGCAACGTTTGACAGTTGAGAGCGAGCACTGCATCGTCGATTGTTGCGTTGGTGGCCTCGAGTGGAGGAAATGGATGGTGTAACATCCCTCCTACATTACAATTCTACATATCACAATCAAATTGATAAGGTAGTACACATTGTGAAGAAAAAATTTCAAATGCGAGCAACCGTGTACCTAATCTTGGGCTTACATAAGGCTAGAAGAACGAGACATCAAACATCTCTTCCAAGCTACAAGTGGGACCTACAACCTCCACTGGTTGTTCTTCAAGGAGATACACTTCATCTAGTTGATCATCTGCAATCCTTGGCTCTGCTTGATTGTTGTCTTCAAAAGGCAACATGTTGTTCCATTTCAGCTCCCTCATGCTGACTCCAATTTGTTTATGATTCATGTCATAAAAACATGACATGGACGAATCTGTCCCGTTGCAACTCTCTAAATGTGGAGGAGGATCATCAATGGTCAAGGTGGAAAGAATCCCAGTTGAAGCTCGTAGTTGGCAAGGTACATCATCTTTCAGACATCCTCACCTTGTCTCCTTCTCTTTACGGTTCATGTGCTCACCATGATCACTCTTTTCCTCTTGTTCTGGAGAAGGATCAGTTTGGAAGTTGTAATGTTTCATCGTTTGGAGGTTCAGGTGATATGTCCTCATCGTTGCCATCTTTTGAAATGTACTCCTCCTCAATGTCAGCATACCTCCCCAGTATAGCTCCCAACGGAAAGAAGTCATCAATTGATGGTACCTCCCCAAGGGGACCAAAATCCCATGTATGATTTCCTTATGTGAATGGTGATCCTAGACCTGCACAAACACAAAGAACAAACACATTATTAGTCCAATATGCAAGTTAGAAACAACATTCCCCATGAAATTCATTTGAAACATGAAAACAAGAAATAAGTGAAGAACATAAGTAAAAAAACTATTAAATCCTATTTTAATGTCCAAACTCTCAATCCCATGGGGGAATTGGTGTCATTTTGATGTGGAAAATGGCCCTTTCCCAATTCCTTGCAAGCTTGATGATCAATGGTGAAGATTTGATGCTCCTTGGTGAAATTTCTCCATAACCTAGCTATGAAATTATGAAAATGGATGAAAATGGATGAACTTGATTCAAAACATGAAGATGATAACTTTGCACAAGTTGTGGATGAAAATGCCTAAGATTGTGGATCCAAAATCAATATGAGAGCCTTCTATTTATAGAAGAGAATGATGGAGGAATAGGAAAAATGGATGAATGTGGGATAAAACACCAACCAATAGCATAATGCCACTTGTCAACATGTGAGTGGACAAAGGTGGAGCACATTTTGGTCATTGTGCACATAAATGATATTAGGTGGAATTTCAAAAAATGGAGAAGTGACATGTTGGAGGGAGAAGAAAATGGAGTTAATGCCACTTGGCCCAAGGCAAAGGACATGTAAGAGGCCTTTATTGCCTTGTTGGAGGGACAAGTCCTTGTGGAGGGATTTTTTGAATTTGAAGAATATTCCATCTTTGATGCCTTTTTGAATGAAAATGGAAGATTTAATAAATCAAATAAATTGATTTATTGTGCAAGTTGCAAAATCTAGAGGATTTGAGTGATTAGTGTTAGCATTAATCATGATTTGATTAATTTAAAAGCAGATTAGCTGATGTGACAATTTGATTCAAATTTTTGGATTAATTTAAATCAAAATGAGAGGAATAATGATTTTAGACTTAATTAAATAAAGTTTGATTTATTTAATTAAAAGGGGATGGTGTTAGATTAAATCAAATAAAGGTTAATCTATTTAATTTAAGGGAGGTGACTTTAGAGCTTAATTAAATAAAATGAATTATTTAATTAAAAGAGGGACTATTATGATTTAACCAAATAAAGTCTAATTTATTTAATTAAAAGATGAAATATGATGAATTTAATCAAATAAAGATTATTCAATTAAATGGTTACTAAAGGAGATGATTAAAGAAGAACTGGTGTTAGTAAGTCAGAATTGAGTATGCGTTATCAATCAAGATAATTTACGTGTCTACACCTTCTACGAATTCCTCATGAGATTGATCATCAATCATGTATAGATTCTCTACGAGAGGGGAGGAATCTTGATAATCAATGGAAAACTCTCCTACTTGATTTGCTTCATCATTGAGAGGTTTGGGATTGTGTTGTTCTCCTTCCATTGCTGCCCCAATTCCTTCTTGGGGGTTGCCCTAAGCTAGGTCATCACTTGGTTCTAATTCTTGGACTTCTAGCTCAACTCCGGAAGCAACTACAAGAGGCAATGCGCTTGGTCACTCTACTTGTTCTTTAACCTGCTTGATGGCCTCTTGACATAGCTCGCACATGAACTCTGAATGTGCCAAATCATGGAGCCTGCACTAATTTGGTAGCAACAACACCTCCAAATCTATTTGGTATCTTAGCTCTGACCAATCCCTTATGAGTCTTGGGAAAAGTTCATCATATCTCTCCATCACCGGATCTTCATCTGCACTTAGGAAGGAAGTCTGATAGTGGACTGCCTTTGCTTGTAGTTGTTCCCACTCCTCTAAATATTCTTTTTCAGATGCCTGATCACTTTCATCCATTAAGAATGGGTCTTTGAATTCCATTTCACTAGAGCTTTCATCATTATTTTCTGTTGCCCTCAGACTTTCAACCTCTTCTTCTTTATGATCTTTAGTGTTTGTGTTGGTTGTCTCAACATACAGTGTTGTAGATTTTGTTGATTCATCTTCAATTGCCTACGGTTCTTCTTTTTGAGTGAAGGGTTGCTTTTCACCAATGGAGAAAAGGTTTTTGAATCCCTTTCTAACCGCACTTTCATCAAGGCTCCCTACTGTCCCAAGGAATTCAACTCCTTCCTTTTGATTTTCAACCTCAGTGTCTATTGTCCCAACACTTACTTCTATGGAGCTTCTTGGTTCAGCTTAAGTGTGTTTTCCTCCACATGTTGACTATTCTCCTGCCTCAGTGGATGAATCCTTTTCTTTGAGAGTTGGCTGCTCTAACTTGTTCAAACTACTCTTGACCTAGACAATGATGTCTACACATGATGGACAAGTAAATTCCGAGCGAGGTGCACTATGGAATCTACACCAACTAGACATCAATACCTCCTCTAGTCTTAGTCCATCCTTGCTACCCAATTGTTCTTGAATCAACTCCTTGAAGGCTATAGTTTCCATGTTAACCAATTCTTCTTCTGGGTTTGGTGGAGCTAAGGGTTGGAATATTTCCCAAAAGGGAATTTCTCCTTGTAAAACCCTTTCAATTCTGCCCAAGAATGTCAAACATTCCAATTCGTTGTGTCTGTGAGTGCCATGGATTCTGCACTTATCTGCTAATGCAAAGTGTTGCAACAGCCTTCTCAATCTCCTATTCATATCTACTTGTAGCTAAGTGATGTTGATTTGAAATTGCTACTCCATCTCAGCTCAAATGTCGCTTGTCTTCAAATTTCTGATTTTGAATTTCCAGCATATGATGAGATCTCCCTATCTCAAATTTTTCACTTGAAAGTGCTTTTCAACTTCCAGCTTTGCGGCCTTGTGCACAGACATTCCCTCCTTCTAGCACCAGTTTTGTTGATGGGTGTTTTTTCACCTCTCAACACAGACAAAACATAAATTCTCTACCTCTCTTGAAAGGTAGAAATATGCAAACAAATACCAAATTCCAACCCCAAGGTCTCTCGGGTGTCAGGTCATGACAATGCTTGGAATAGTTCAATTGGTTGATGTGATTTGCTGGTAATCATAGGGTGGCCTTTATGGTTTACAAAGCGTGGGAAGTTGGGTCTACAAATGGAGTTTCAAAGTGCTGGAAGTGAAGGAACAATGGTTGTCCACTCAAAATAGCAAGTTGGAACTCACCACGCTCATCAAATTTAGTTTTTTTTTATGCTAGGAATCCTATTCTAACAAGGAGTTAAAAGAAACAACAAAAGGAGAAAGGGTTGAGAGAGTTATTCTAAATCTAAGCTATGAATGAATAGTAACAATGGAGGGTGCTATAGTAGACATACTCAAATAAAACTGAGTTTTGCTTGACCAAGAGAGCTTACAGCTCCACAAAACTAGTGCAATCTTCTACGGACTACAGATTTTAGATTGTGCATTCACTTCATGAACATACAATTGAACTTAGTTGCAACAATGAAATAAACAAGCCTAGGATAACTTTACACAACAATTTATCATCAACAAGTGCCAAAAGTATGGGCAAGAAGTCCATAAAATACTATAACAACAACCATTATCAAATCTATTCAAGAAATTACAAGCTAAATCTAACATGGAGGTTGAATCATGCATGCATAATGAACAAACTCAAAGAAAACACCCAAATTCATGCAATGCTTCCTTTTATTGCTGCAAAATTCCCTTTACACCAATTCACCACCACTTACAAATGAGGAGCAAGCCCCTATTTATAGTTTTCCAAAAGTGAAATGAATGGCTAGGATTAATTTGCAATGAGTTCCCTAGATTCAATACAGCTTAGGGTTTCACCTAACCACAATATTTCATAATTTAAAATAGGTTATTTTGTCATCTTGTCTATTTTGTATTGTAGCCTATTTTGTTTGTTAGTTACTATAGTTGTTTTTTCTTCTAGCTGCCTTCTCTGTTGTGGTTGAAAACTGTTGAAGGCTGCCCCCTATCTGATATATTCATAACATCCTTTCAGCCAATCGAGTGGGCCTCGTTACTGATTCGTGCCACTGAGAAGCAAATATGTTGCTCTTGATTCCTGTGGACATCTCTTGACAATCATCATCATTTGGTGGAAAATAAAACAACTCCCTCCTGCTCCTTGTTTGAAAGCATTTCTCGACTTGGTATTGCCTGACACAGATTCTTAAGCAGGCTTGTTCAATTAGGTAGAAATCCCCTTGACGTCAATATTCAAATTAGTGGATCCTTTGGTGGTCACAATCATCCTCCGAGCACAACAAAATCTAAGCCTTTAGCATGGTTCCATGAAGCCTGCACACAAGAGGTGCAGTAAGTGCTTTCATATGTAAATCAAGGCAAATGTTAGTCAAATCTTGCAAACTCATTGTTAGTGTAGACACTCAAAATATCTTGATCAATATCATGCACTCGATTCTGATTAACTAACACTGATTCTTCCTTAATCATTTCTTCACTAACCAATTAATTGAATAAGCTTTATTTAATTAATTTCCTCTTAAAATTAGATAATGAACTTTATCAGATTATTTCATCCTAAGGTTCTTTAATTAAATAAATCAATCTTGTTTAATAAAAATCCCCGTGTTTTTCCTTTAATTAAATAAATCAATCTTATTTAATTAAAATCCTCGTGTTCTTCCTTTAATTAAATAAATCAATTTTATTTAATTAAAATCCTAATGTCCTTCCTTTAATTAAATAAATCAATTTTATTTAATTAAAATCCTAATGTCATCTCCTTTAATTAAATAAATCAATATATTTAATTAAAATACTAATGTCCCAATATCCTCTCATTTGATTTAAATAAACTCAAATATTTAAATTAAATGTCACAATCAAACTAATTTCATCTAAGTTAATTAATCCTAAATTAATTAACTCCTAACACTAATCCCCCATTCCTCTAGATTTTAACTCCACCCTTGGGTAAGTCAACCTAACCAAGTTGCACATGTAAATCAATTTATTTGATTTAAAATACCCTATTTTCATTCAAATATGGCATATTCTTTGAATATTCCACCCATTTGAATTTTCCCTCCCAAAGGACTTTTGTCCTCCACCTTTGCATTGAAGGCTCTTACATGCCATTGAAGGCTCTTATACCTCCTCTTACACAAGCCACCTCTTGGCTTTCAAATCTTAACCACATGCATTTAACATGCACATTGTTTAAAATGTGCTCCACCTCCCTTCATTAGCACGTTGACAAGTGGCACAATGCCATTGGTCCCTTTTTTAATCCCACATTCTCCCCATTCTTCACTCTTCAATCCTTCTTCCTTATAAATATATTCCTTCTTTATTGATTTGAGGGACACAACTTCATACAAATCCATTATAGTCATTTGAGCTCAAAGCGTCCATGATTTCATCCACCATTTCATCCAAGTTAGCATAGAATTCCATCATCCATAGCTAGGTTATTGACATTTTACATCAAGAATCATGCATCCATCATCAGGCTTATCAAGGATTGGGAAAGGGCTTCTTTCCACATCAAAGAAGCACCAATCCCCCTATGGGATGCTGGTTTGAGCATTAGAATAGTATTTCATTAGTAATTTATTTGGTATTTTACTTTGTTTTCATGTTCTTGTGTTCAAATGAATTTCATAGGGAATGCTCGTTTACACTTGTTTAAGGACTAATGTTTCATTGTTTGTTCATGTTTGAGTAGGTCTAGGCAAAGCATTCACATTTTGGCGCTACAAGGAGGGCACAAATCTCAAAATTAACATATTTTTTTGGCTATTTACATTTTTTTTTTCTCTTTTCTACTTTCCCAGGACACATAACATTGGAAAGACAAACAATGATGTTGTCGCTTCAACATCACTATATAGCGACACTGCCTCTATATCCAAAGGGTGACGCTGCAGTGATTTTCCTAGGGCCAGATCTGTCAAACTCCAAAGGGCGACGCTGGTGAATATTCCGACGCAAACAAGGTCTCTGTTTTCTCCATAGATTGACGTTATTTTAGCAGAGTGACACTGGAAACTTCCAATAGCGACGCCTTCATGGGAAGCGACGCCGGTTCAGGGTAAAAAGTCAATTTTCAAATTTATGTTGACATGTGCCTTGTGCTTTTGATTTCTTTGGACCATTGACTTGTTTTGTGGCTCTATTGTTTGTAGGCTAACCAACTTTTGCAGGTTGAAGTGACAAAGAAGAGGAGGAAATAGGAAGAGCTTCCTATGGCACTTTCTTTTTCATAATTGTAAAAAGTGTTCTTTAACACTTTGGGGACATTTATAATCCCATCTTTGGATATTGTTATTTTCAGCTTTAGAACTTAACTACATTTTTTTTGGGTTTTAGAAAGAGCATACAAAAGCTTTTTTTTTCTAAAAATTGGTTAAAAAGAATATTAGAAACTCACTAGTTTTTGGATTTGGTTAAAATTGAACAATCAACTTCACACCCAAGTTTGGTGTTTTAAAAAGAACTCACTATTGTCTTCAAGGATTTAAAACAAACTTGTGTCTATCTTGTTTTGTAGTCTTCTTTACAAACTAATACCATCCAAATGTGTATGCACTTCTCTTAGGCTTCACGACAATCTTGAGAATCAAAAGCATTTTGGTGATATTAGGTTGTCTAAAAGATTGCCTCCACATTTCAAATTTGGGTTTTTAAAATTGAACAAAGCTTTCTAGTGTGAGAAAGGGCATCGCGTGTGTTCTCTCTTTGTTCACGCAAACAAAGATTGATCAAACTACGAATGTACTTACTCGCTATTGTTCACCTTTAGAGGGCCTGCCTTGGTGGGAAAAAGTACTCACCCCAAGGGAACGACCCAAGTGGTAATGAGCATAAGCCAAGCTCTTCCAAACTGCTATATAAATTTGTGGTTATAATGAAAATCGTAAACAATGGGAAGCGGTGCATGATAAGTCTCCCCCAGTGTCTTTAGGATGCATAAAGCCCTTGTTCTAAGGGTTGGGAGATCTCTCACAAGGAGTTTATCATTGCACCCCCTAAACTGGATGACCTTACTATGAACCTTTGTTTAGAATCCAAAATCCCAATATTTGTCAGCGTCAGGAGGTCGGACCTCTGAAGCCATCCCACATATTTTTGGTTCTTTGTAGAGATGAAAATTTTGTCATGGGAGATTCACGAGAACTAAAGCTTGGTTGAACCGTAGAAGTGAGTGCTATGGAGGGGAGCCAATGTGGTCAAGCTTCTAATCATCCGTTTTGAATAAGCGCAGCTGGAGAAATCCAAGTGGGAATTCAACAAATATTTTCCTTTCCATTCTAGGGTTGTGCAATCTTTGAGTTAGTTAAACACATTGCTTGGATCAAAAATCTTGAAAACAAGCATTCAACAAGGTCACCAAATTTCAAACCCTTTAGAAAGAGAAAATACCTTTCAAAAGTCCAAGTATTACTGCTTGTCCCTAGGGATTTATCCTTAGAGGCTTCTAAATATTTGGGCCTATATCTCAATTTGCTATCTCTAGAGTCAACATTAGGGAAATATTGTCTTACTTTCCTTGATTTCCACATAATGGACCTTGTGAGATGAAAAGAAATTGAGACATAGACATTTACTTTGAAAGCTAAGCAAGAAAGTGTTTGTGGTAAAAAGGATTCATTAAGCAAAAAAAAAAAAGACAAATTGAACGCCACACATGTGTTTTCTCAAATGATTTCCCGCAAGATCAAAGTCCCAAAACCAAAGTACATCAATCAAAAGAAATGTCTCAGTCCAAGGAATCTCAAGAAATGTATGTCCATGCTTTACAAAGTTAGAGAAAGGTTGGTCTATAACTTTTACAAACGTGCTTCAAAGAACAACCCCAATTTGTATTCATTCTATTATTGTCAAAATCCAAGTTTTTTTCAATGTTTTGAGTTTCTCACATAGAGGTATAGCATGTTCTTCAATACCGAGGTCTTGTAAACAAAAGTCTCTCTAAGTTCACTTAGGATCAAAATCAACACTTTCATCCATCCCTCAAACATCAAATCAAATCTCATCTCACAAACAACTCTTGGAATCTTGGAAAAATCCTTCATACTAGACTTTTGGAAAATCCTTAAATCAAATCAAAATCATCTTGTTTGACTAAGTGTGTGTGGATGCATCCTTCTTCATACACTTAGTTAAATTATCACCTTGTGGACAAATCTATTCCAAGACAAAATCTAACCTCTTGGAGTTTATGAGTTCATTATCCAAATCAAATCAAAATCAAATCCCAAAATCAAAAAAATCCAAAAGTCCTAAAGTCTAGTATCCCTCCAAGGTTTCTTAAGAGTTCAATCATATTATGGTCCAAACTAGATCTCAACACAAGAAGAACATGGAAACAAACAAAGAAACATCCACCTCAAGCGACTTGAGTCAAACTGCACCTAAAATGAACCCCATCGGATCTAGTAATCCCCCACTCAACCTTCCTCAACTACAACAAGATCTTCAAGAGGGAGGTTTCCAAGTGGAGGATATTACCAACAATGTCCTAAGAATGACTCAAGATGAAATCATGGAAATGGTCCAAAATCCTAAAAATCACAAAATTGTGAACACAATGATGAGACTTAATCCTTCACAGTACATGTTAGAATTGGCAAAGGAAGGGGCTAAAATCCCTTATGATTATGATGTAAGCAATATTGTGGAGAAACCTCTAAGGATTATGCCACCGGTATCATTCACACTTTCCTTCCAAAACATCATCCAACCCATCCCACAACCAACATCATCTCATGCTCCAAGTCAACCCATGGTTACCAAGGGGAGTTCATTACTTCATGCTCTTCAAACACATCCCCTTGTAAATAGCCAAGACTTAGACGCAAATACCATCTTGGGTCAACCAAATACCATTCCTCAACATCCAAAACATCCATATGTTCCACTCATCTTTCATGACACCAACAATCCATCCACTTTTTCCACATCACCGAAATATTCTCTTGACACACAAGTCTCTCTCCCCATGACTTCACAAGGACAAGGGGGACTATTTGGACAAGGGGAAATCTTTGTGGTGCAATCACAGTAGGAGGGTCCTCAAAGAGAATATTCTCGATCGTGCAACAAGAGTTACACAACAGAAGCCACACAAAATATGGAGGCAAATGCATATTCAAAAATTCATATTATTAGAAATTTCAGTTACAATCAACCGACAACATCCAGGTTCACAGATTGGGCTCATAGGCCTAATACAACATGCTCAAAATATAGTATTCGTATATTCTCCTTAATGCGAGCTGAAATCTTGCATCTCAAATCTAATATCTATCTCCATTCTACTTAATTGCTATCCTAATGATCAATTACAATGATTTATATCACATCTGGAGATCTAGAATCCTTCACGTTGGCCAAAGATCATTACAATCTCCGATGAAGGAAATGTAACGTGTGCATGAAATAGGTCATCCTTAAATTTTAATTTCTCCTCATCAGGTGCATAGGATGAAGTGTGGACCCATAATTAAGATCGAGGACACTCCATGGAACAATTTGAAACACACCGTAAGGATTCACAAGTTACGGGAAGGATCCACAAGAGACAAATCTAACTGTTAGGATCGAAACTGATTTGGTGCTCTGTTCTAGAAAATGTCACTTAATCTAGAAGGATAACTTGCCGGAAAAAGATCCAATCTTTTTGAAATCTTGGAAGAAGGAAAATGAACATGTCTACGATGAGAACATAGATCCACAGGGTCTAGTGAGCAAATATGAGAATCTGCCAACTAGAACTGAACAAGAACTGAATATGAACAAAACTAAAATGAAAATATTTTTTTGGTTGATGCAAGATTGTAAAGAACCAAGGATGCTCCTACATCAGACATCCGAGGTTAATTGAAAAGTGAGTCCCTCACTTTGCTAGGGCTAAAGGAAAACCAATACGGTCTACCTCAGTCTGGGAAATCCAAGAAGAATCCTCCACTAGTCTGCCTTTCCACTTCACAAGATATTATTTGTACTATCTTCCATGCATTCTCCTCCCATCTTTGATATCCAAAATCTCTTATATCTCGTCTAATTGTTGTTTAGGAAATTTTTTCTTCAATTTTGCTTTACTGTCTTCACTGAATTATGCTTCATGGTACTGATGTAGATCTGCAATGTTGAATATAGGTGATATACCCATGCCATTCGGTAACTCTACTTCATATGTATTTCCTGAATCAAATTTCTTCAAAATCTTACAAGGTCCAAACTTCCTCATCCTGAGCTTATTGTATGTGCCAACTGGAAATCTTTATTTCCTCAAATACACCATCACTTCATCTCCAACTTCGAACTCCTTATGTCTCCTCTTTCATCTGTTTGCCCCTTATACTTCCAGTTCATATCTTCCAATTGTTGCTTTACTTGAGTATGCACTTTCTTCATATGTTCTACAAACTCCTCTGCTTTTGAACTCCTTTTATCTTCCTTACTGATGTCTCGCAGCTTTGATATACCTCTAGGATGAACTCTAGTAACAATCTCAAAAGGTGTCTTTTCGGTACTCTTGTTCATTGAATTATTGTAAGCAAACTCTGCTTGTGCAAGGACTAAATCCCAACTTCTAGTCTTCTCCCCAACCAAAAATCTCAGAAAATTCCCCAAACTCCTATTTACTACCTTTGTTTGTCCATCAGTCTATGGGTGAAAAGTAGAATTGAACTTTAAACTTGTCTTCAACTTCTTCCAAAGTGTCCTCCAAAAGTAACGAACAAACTTTGTATCTCTGTCTGAAACAATACTCCTAGGTAATCCATGCAATTTGACCACTTCCTTGAAAAACAAGTTTGCTACATGTACTACATCTGTTTTCTTCTTACAAGGTATGAAATGTGCCATTTTATAGAATCTATCCACCACCACAAATATAGAATCATTACCTCTCTATGTATTCGATAGACCAAGTATGAAATCCATGCTGATATCCTCCCAAGGTCTCTGAAACTGTCAAAGGCTTATACAATCCAACATTCTGACTACTCCCTTTTGCAACTTGACAAACTCTACAACTCTGCACAAATTTCCTAACATCCTTATGAATCTGTGGCCAAAAGTAATTCTCACTTACCAATGCTATTGTCTTTTCAATTCCAAAGTGTCCTGCCAATCCTCCACTATGTTTTTCTTTCACCAAGCTATCCCTCATTGAACTCCAGGGTATACACAATTGATTCCCTCTAAACAACATATCCTTTTGAATGAAATAATCCAACCACTAACTCCTATCCTCCAAGACTGGTTCCTTACAAGCTCCCCAAGGTTCTGCAAAATCTGGGTCTCCCTCATACAAGTTCTTCAATTCATCAAAACCTAATACCTCCACTCTTATTTTTTATAGTAAATTCCTTCTCCTACTCAAAGAATCAACAAATTTATTTGATTTTACACTCCTATGTTTCAAAACAAAAGTATAACTCTGCAAGAATTCCACCCATCTCATGTGTCTCTAATTCATCTTACCTTGACTGTTCAAATACTGCAA
The DNA here is from genome assembly GCA_007258455.2 of Sequoia sempervirens. Taxonomy (NCBI): domain Eukaryota; kingdom Viridiplantae; phylum Streptophyta; class Pinopsida; order Cupressales; family Cupressaceae; genus Sequoia; species Sequoia sempervirens. Next base: position 2,488 of record VDFB02096318.1, on the reverse strand, counting down.
TGCCTGATGATCTATATACAACATAAACTCCTTAGGCAACAAGTAATGTCTCCACTTCTTCAAGGATTGAAATATGCCATAAAACTCCTGGTCATACACTGAATACCTTCTCCTAGCATCATTCAATTTCTCACTGAAATAAGCTATTGGTCTTCCTTCTTGACTTAATACTGCTCCAATTGCATTTCCACTTGCATCACAGTCTATCTGAAATACCTTATTAAAGTTTGGTAAACCCAACACAGGCTGCTCAGTCACCTTTTGTTTCAACAACTCAAAACTCTGATCTACTCCATATGTCCACCTAAAATCTTTATTTATCCCCTCTCATTGTTTTTTTCATAGGACTGCAAATAGAACTAAAATTCCTAATGAACTTTCGGTAGAAACTAGCCAATCCATGAAATGATCTTACCTATCCAATGCTTTCTAGTGTAGGCCATTCAACAATTTCTCTTACCTTCTCAAGATCCATCTCCAATCCATCTGTGGATATCACAAATCCTAGATATACCAATTCTTCCTTCATGAAACTACACTTCTTAATGTTTATCAACAACTGCTCTTCTCTCAACCTCTGCAAAACTTGTCTTATATTCAACAAATGTTCTTCTCTAGTCTTACTAAAAATCAAGATGTCATCCAAATAGACAATCACAAACTTACCCAAGAATTTCTTCAATACCTCATTCATCATCCTCATGAAAGTACTCGATGCATTTGTTAGTCCAAAAGGCATCACCAACCACTTATACAATCCTTCATTTGTCTTGAATGTTGTCTTCCACTCATCCCCTTCTCTGATTTTGATATGATGATATCCACTCTTCAAATCTATCTTTGTAAAATATTTAGCTCCACTCAAACAATCCATAATGTCATCCATCCGAGGCAAAGGAAATATATACTTCACTGTGATTTTATTTATGGCTCTAGAGTCTGTGCACATCCTCCATTCTCCATCCTTCTTAGGTTCTAGCACAACAGGTACTGCACAAGGACTTAAGCTTTCTCTAATCAAACCCTTCCTCAACAACTCTTGTACTTGTATTTTCAACTCTTCATTCTTTGTCGGTGTCATCCAATGTGTTGCTTTATTAGGAAAACTAGCTCTAGGAATTAGATCCATGAAATGACTAATACTCCTCATAGGTGGTAATCCATTAGGTAGATTATCTGAAATGATATCCTCATATTCTATCAACAACTCCTTTATCTCCGCTGGTTGTTCTTCTACATGCTTCAAGTCTTCAACCTTCTTAGGAACCAAGGCATAGCACATGTTCTCATGTCCCAGTCCATCCAGAAATCTCCATCCATCAACCAAACAAATTCTAGCATTCGTACAAACCTCAACTTTAGGAACATCCTCCAATGGCAACAAAGTATACTTCACCCCATTAGCAACAATGGTATATGTGTTCTTCTTTCCATCATGAATAGCCTATCTATCATACTGCCAAGGCCTTCCCAACAAAACATGGCATACATCCATAGGCATGATATCACACAAAACTTCATCATGATAATTTCCTATCTTCAATTTCACCAAACATTGTTTACTTACCAGTATCTTATTCTCATCTTGAATCCATTCTATCTGATAGGGCTTCGAGTGTTTCAATATTTCCAACTTCAATTTGGTCACCATTTCTTTAGAAACCAAGTTCTTGGAGCTTCCACTATCAACAATCACTCTGCAACATTTACTAGCTACCTTGCATCTAGTTCGAAACAAATTCTTTCTCTACAATGGTTCCTGCTCCATCTCACTTTGACACAATACTCTTTTGTTCACCAACACTTCTCCCTCTTCCAGTTTATTAGATGATCCGACATGATCCTCCTTAGCAAAGGCTGTTCTTCTACTGTTATTTGTCTTTCTGCTTGTCTCTCCTTGATTACATTCAAATGCTCTATGTACTTCTCCACAACACTTAAAACAAGTTCCCCTGAATACTCTTTTATCCTATCCTCTATCATCTTTTCTATAAACCTCATTCCGGTAACCACCATATCCTCCTCTCTGGTAAGAGTTTTCATCATCTCTGCGGTATGAATTATCATTCTTACTGAATTCCTTATCTTTATTCTGATCTACAAAAGATTTTCTTCCTCCAGTAAAATTTCTTCCTCTCTAAAATCTTCCACCTCTTTCTCTTTATTTCTACTCGTGTCTTTTATTCAACTTCTCTTCTGCTTTTAGGGCACATTGATATGCCTCTTCCACACTCAACAACTTGATCAAACTTATCTCATCCTGTATAGACGAATTCAAGCCATTCACATATCTGGCTACTTGCTCTATCTCATCCTCTGAATGTCTGAATCTAATATTTAACTTGTAGAACTCCTTAGTATATACTCTGTCACACTTGACTCCTTCTGCTTCAAATTATGCAACTTCTGAAATAAACTGATTTGATAGTCTGTGGGCGTAAACTTCATCTTTAACTTATTCATCATCCGATCCCATGATTTTATCTTC
>VDFB02096317.1:0-14711 GCA_007258455.2 Sequoia sempervirens | reverse complement strand
CATAACTGGGGTGACATTATCCCATACCCAATCAGCATTGTTTTGAGGGTATATGGTTTTCAAGGAGCCCCTCATATACTGCCATACAATGTGCCACTAAGAGTGGGGTTTGCAGAATTTATGTGGCAGATAGGTTGCATCCATGAGGACAACCTCACAGGGAGGGTAAGGGAACATTTTTAGCTAATTATACAGTGGTGTCTGATTTTTCCTTTCCAAAGGGAGGCTGGATGCATTTTAAGAAATTATTTGATGATTACCATTTAAGGTGTGGTTTGAAGCAAAAGCATGATCCTGGGGGTTTCTTTGCCCTTTTCAGACAAAGAATAAAAGATGGAAATTTTGTGCATGAGTTCAACTTCCCTGAGGACCTGATTAGAAATGAGTTCGACCTAAATAAGCAGGAGTTGAACAAGGAGAAATGGATAGCTTATGATAAGCTATTAGATATTGTGCAAAAAATGGATACCATGTATGATCTATTGTTGGGGATCAGTCCATACCATAAGAAAATTGATTTTGTGATGGAGAACTTCAAAGAGATTATGGGCACTCTGAGAACCAAAAAGGTAAACTTGGAGCTGAGTCTGGGTGTACAGGAACAAGGTGCCAGGACAATTGAAACAAGGCCAACATATCAACCTACAAAAAAGTGGCCCATTTACAAGACTAAAATGGATAGAAGCAGTGATGAGGAAGAAGTGGACAGAAAGGGGAAGCAAATTATGAAGTTTCCTTCACAACCAGGTCAAAAATTCAAAGTGCTTGGGGCAATCAAAATCATTGATTTAGAATCATCACCAGAAGACAGTCCCTCATCACCACCATCTTATCCAAGCCCTAAAAGACAAAGGATTGATCAAACACAGGAGGATCTGATGGATGAAATTATTGTTACTGATCAGGACATGTAGGTGGGTATTCCTTCCCCTCCTAGACCAACTGAATTAGTTTTATCTGATTTAGATATGAAAGGTAAAAGTGTAAAAAATGCAAGAATGGAAGCATGCAAGGAGTTTCTAGATGACAATACATTTGTAAAAACTCCTGTATTCTTGCAATTGGTATGGAGGATGAAATTTGAAGAATATCAGGATAAATGTAAGAAGAGAAGAGAACTAAGGCCTGATAGGTCAGATCAGGAGAATGACGAGGAAGTAAAAGATGAATTAGTGGAAGAATTTGAGAACATCACTCTTGAAGAAGGAAGAAAACTGGTGAGTCAGGCTAGTGTATTGATTCTTCCTGAATGGGACATTGCAGATGCTATAGAATTTAATACTATTCTAAAGTCCAAGCATCCCTTGCAAGACTCTAAAGAAGAAGTCAAGGCAACACTTCAAGACTGCTTTCAGTGAAGAGTATGAAACATTGGCAATTTGGGCATTGGCCCCATAAGGGAGAAAACCAAATGTTACAGATATTAATCCAAATTTCAGAGGATGATTAATAATAAAGAGAGCTTCAGAGACCTTAACCACTGAGGCCACTAATTTGAATGTGAATGTGGCCAAATTGGCCAAAAAGATTGCTGAAAGGGAGGAGGCTGAAAAGAAGAGCCTAATGGAGAAGTATAACTTTTTGATTGAGGAATACAACAAGATGCAGTAGAAAAATGTTGGGTTGTAGACTGAGGTGGAAGGTTTAGGTATAAATAGATTGGGGAGACATCAAGTGCTCCAGAAACAATACATTACCTTCCACAGCAGGGTAGTGCCTCCTGCTTCTCCAATTGTTTCCACACCCAGGGTCTCCCAGTCAAAATCCTTCCCTCACCCCTCCTTTAGAACAAATTGATGAAGAAACGGAGTGCTCTGTTAATCCTACAAAGAAGCAATTTATGCAAAGAATTGATTAATTATAGGAATCTTTGAGGGTAAGTGAGGAGGGATCTTTCTCAAGGAAAAAAGAGATTGTTACTGTTGTTTTGAGTCATTTAAATGAAAAGGTTGATAGTAGATTACTATCTATACATTCATTATATTCTTTGTTGTTAGATGCAATAAAGAATATTGATAGGGATCAGGAGGTAGTGATACCATTGATTGAAAATTGGATCCCTAGGGCCAGTGATTTGGATGTCATGTATAAGGCCTCAAGGTTTGATACAAATAATAGGCCCAAATCATTAAACCCTACTCAAGTATTAGTTAAGTCATTTCAGGGTTTTTAGACCCTACCAAATGATTTGAGTAGGAAGATCAAAGAGTTGGTGAAGAATTTCAATGATTGGGGTAACACATTGTTACCTGATATAATTGATGAGAAAGGGAAAATCGACTCACTCCAGCAGTGGCAGGATCAAGCAAGTATAGTCATCGATGATCAAATTAAATTAATTTGTGATGACTCAGATTATGATTTGTTGGTGATCTGTATGGATAAGATTATTAGTTCCAGCTCATTTTTGGAATCTTTTGAAAGGGATGCAAATCAGGTAGTGATAAAATGCACACCTTATAATGCCAAGGTGAATGAGGTAATTAATTTTGACTGGCCGACTGATGAAGAATACCAGAAATGGGTAACTAAATATTTGACTGAGGAAGAGTAAAAGGAATGAGCTACTAACAGGTGGTAAATCAGATGTTGCGGTTACAACGGTTTCTAGGTTTTCTTTGATGGCAGTTTCGGCGTGGGTTTCTTGTGTTTTTTGTTGTTGCATCAAATTTCCTCAGCTGACATGACGAACTTTGAATAAAATAACTAAGGGTTGTTTTATCCATCTCACTATTGTGGTGTGTATGATTCTATTTTAGCTTTAATTCAAGGAATTAATTAAAATGCTTGAATTGGATTGTAGGCAGATGTGTTATGTATAAGGATTTGATAAGTAGTATTGAGTTAGAATGAATATTGATGAGATTACAATGCAATGTCGTCAAGGATTTCATATGTTATGTGTTAAACCTGTCATATACCCTTAGATGCTTATGAATTTGACTCCTGCAATGGATATATGGCACTGATCTAAGTTGTACTTATTCGTGTACTTCAATAATTGTTTGTCTTTGCCTAGAGCTTGCTAAAAATTTCAAATCAATGACTATCTTATGATGTGGATTGTGTTGTAGCTATCTCATGCCCTAGATAGTTGATATTATCGATGAATAGCCAATTCTATTCAATATTATCCTATCATGTTGAGCTACTTAGTGAGATTATCTTTTATTTTTAATGTTGTTTATATTAATGGTGCAGAGGTTGTAAACACATTAAGGGATCACCCTCCCGAGTATTGCAGAGCCTGAAGTGTAGGAGGATTTTTAAATTCCTCATAAGTTGGTCCAGGTTCGTCGAGCTGCGCTTGATTGGAATTAGCAATTCCATAGGTAGATTAGAAGACAAACCTGGTTACATTGTAAAATGTAACCAAAAAAATGGTGACTCTACTGGGGAAGCTAATTTTAGTATTTCTTGTCAGTGTGTCAGTTGTCCATTTTTCATAGAGTTTTCATAGTATTTCTGTGATTTGAAGGTTGAGCCTAAAATTCTGTGTTAGGTTTGTCCACTTCTTCTATTTTCATAAGCGTTAAGAGTTATGTCGTAAAGCACTTTTGTGTGTTGTCAGTACAAGGTTCCAAAGGTTTTTATATTCCACCATGTTTGTTTAGGTATTTGTTATTCCCAAGAAAATTGGGTGGCAATTCTGAGGTCTCTGCACCAGTGTGCATTTTATTGTGAAAGGTTTATTATAAGTGGAAAAAACTAGTGAACTAGTACAAAGAATGAAGAACACCAGCTCATTCATGAAGAATCATTTGGAATATAAATTGGAAGGTGAACTTCCCAAAGTGAAGAAGAAGGACTAGATAAAGAAAAGACCAGAATCTAGTACTACTGCTCTAGCATCACAGAACCCTATACACCAAGGTATGAGTAAGCTTTTACACCCTATCCTTGAGAATCTTGAAGAGGTGTCTAGACATTCTGAGTCAGATAGTGGTGGATTTTTTGATTCATTATTTAATACACCGGTTCAAGAAGATGTGACATGTCAAAATAAAGGGCTTGTTAGTGTCAAAATATGTTGAAAAGAGAAGAGGCCGGAGTAGAAGTCAAAGCCATCATAGAGAATGCACCAGTGATGTGCCTCCTCCTCCTACTAAAAATGATGTAAACCCTTTATTGTCTGAACATGTATTGGAAGGGGTCAATTTAATAAATCTAGATGATACATCAAGTTCTGATGTGACTTTTCCTGACCCTGATGATGTTTTTGGAGACATTCACTCCTTGAAGCGGGAAATCCAAGAGCAAGCTAAGCTCAGGGTGAAAAGAGAAAAATAAAGGGAAGCAGAGTTGAGGAATGTTGTGATTGAAACAGATAGGTTGACGAGACAGTTGGCAACAATGAAGTACTTGAACCAAAAAGAACCTAAACCAAGTGTTGAGGGTCCGGTTGTATAGAAGATTACTAATAAGCAAACAAAGCATGTGTCTAAAGAAAACCCAGTAGGCCACACTGATGTCCAACCCAAACCTACTGACCCAAAGCCCTCAAATCATGTTAAGTCTCAACTAGGTAATACAAACCTTCAGCCTGCCTTGGACAAAGGAAAGCAAAAGGTTGAGGGGATTAAAATAAATGAGAAAGTGACTCCCCATTCCCCTCAACAAGATCTCCAGCCACATGTGTCATTTCAAACAGAATTTTGCTTAGAAAAGGCTAAAAGGGAGAGTGAAGCTCTAGCAGAAGAGTTGGAGAGAACAAAAATTAAGGTTGCAAATGAAAAAATAAAGAGGAAAATAAGTTTCCTAAAGATTTCAAATATGGATGAGGCTACACAAGTTGCAACCTCATCAAATCACCAAGATGTTTTAAAGGATGGTCCTAAAATTAGTCTAGACCCCACCATAAATAATTTTGGCCTGAAGAATCATGCAACTAGGTTTATAAATCCAAATAAGGATGGTTCTAGAGTACAAGATTTAGGGTCTGGTGTTGATCCTCAGATGAATGAAGGATTATTTCAATGGTGACCTATACAGTTGGGAAGGTATAGGCCATTATTCTTTGATGGCATCCCTGGTTATCCAAATCCCATCCCTGCTGACTTGAGAGAAAGGATGAATAAATTTGTTGGCAATAATGTTGTGACAGTAGAGGAACACTTGAAATATTTTATGGATATGCTAAATGTTTATGAGGTAGAACATGAAGATGTTGTAATGAAATTGTTTGTACAATCTTTGGTAGAAGATGCAAGGGATTGGTATAGAGGTCTACCTAATAATAGTATTGGTTCATGGGATGCGTTTGAAAAGTGTTTCAAGGAGCAGTATGGTGATAAAAATAATGCAAGTTTTATGCTAAATGAGTTTAATAACATCAAGAAGTCATTGAATGAGCCTGTGATAGAGTTTAATTTAAGATTTCAGAAAGCAATGTATAAGTAGTTCTAGGTTTTGAAGCTTGATGAAAATGTTTGTTTAACTACATATTTCAATGCTTTTGATGCTAAAATGGCATCTCTCCTTAGAGATAAAGACCCTTAGACAATGAGGGATGCATTTAGGGTGGCTATAAATACTGAAATTAATAGAAGAGCTTATGGGAAATATGGTAGGAGGGAAGAACTTGCACTTTTAAAAAATCCTAAGAATAAGACTGAGAAGGTTTCAGCTGCAAAGCCTAAAGATGATGAAAAGTGGGAAAAGGTTTATAGTACTTTGAAAGACATAAAGAAAATTTTTGCTAAGCAAGAGAAGGGTATAGGAAATGAAAGGAAATCCTATAATAAAAATGATAGGCAACCTAGATTGCAAAATTATCCTTACAATAGAAATTGGAAAGATGGAAAACCAATATTTCCTAGCCAGAAGCTTAAAAATGACCAGCATACACCAAAACCCTTGTAGAAACATTCAGTGAATCTAGTACCAGATAGACCATGGTGTGAAGTGTGTGAACATCCACATGATCAAAATTATTGTGGTGTTGCTCAATTGCTTGTTGTTGAGCAAATAGAGGAGGATGCTCATGAGCAGACATCAGAATATGAGTAGGATGATGTAGATGTTTGTATGGCTAGATCATACATTGATGAGGCAGAATGTTCCTCTGATGATGAAATACAGGAAGCTGATGTGGATAATCAGAGGCAGAGAAGTGAGATGTATCATCAATAGGTCTTTTCTGATGAAAAAGGTGATTTTGATCATAATGCTTGCAATATGGAGCAAGCTGAAGATTTAGTTCCTTAAGGAGACCGTCAGAAGAAGAGATTGCAAGATAGACTGAAGAAATGGCTACTCAAATGAGAAGTTCACTCCAATTGAGAAATAGAATTGTGGGTGGTGAGCAGGGTAAACCTGCTAGCTTGTTTATTAAAGAGAAAAAGGATAAAAACAAAGGTGTTAAGGTTGACAACAAAAAGGATGTTGTGAAAGTCAAAGAAGTTAAGAGTGATAAAATTTGGGGAAAAAAGAACCAAGCCTCAAAGCCTCAAGAAGGTGTGACTTCATCACTAGTGAAGACCAAGGTGATTACAAAGTTAGTTGAACCTGTTGCAAAGGATACAAAGAAAAAGAAGCTAGGAGGAAGTAATCAACCAGAGAGAAAAGAAAATGATGAAGGTATGATGTCTAATTTTCCTATATATACACCTGTAGATATGTTTCATGTTCTTTCTCAGGTTAAAGTAACTGTACCTTTGCTAGAAATGATGAGAATAAATGAACATAAAGAAAAGACAATAGCCTTGATCATAGATGTTGCTGGTAATAAGACTAAACAAGGAAGTGGTAAAGAAGTGAAAGACAAAGAGAAAGAAAAGGAAGTGGAGGGAATTGTGTCACAAATTCCCCCTATGTATTTAGGAAATTCTATTAACATGTTCCTTGAAAATATAACCCCTTTTTTCTTAAGCGTGGATATAAATGGGAAAACTTTAAGGAACTATATGATAGATTTAGGGGCATCAAATAATGGAGGCAATGGGCTTGACAGTAGATACTGCTCAAGGTAAATGTTATGCTATGGATTAAAGAGAAGTGCCAGTTATTGGAACTATTAGAGCATTTCCTTATAAATTGACTCAGTACCCTGGCAAAGATTTAGTCATGACTGTATTAGTTGCAGACATCCCACCTCATTTTGGAATGCTCTTGTCAAGAAAATGGAGTGCATCAATGGGGGGTAACGTGCAATGTGATTTGTCATTTGCTACTTTCTCCATTGATGGTAAGGATGTAAAAATTGAAAGAGAATCAAAAGTACCTCATATGATTGAGCATGGCCCAATTGAGAATATGACATGTTTTATTGGCAATGGTATAGATGAATTTAGGGTTGAGGAATTCCCTAGCAATTGTGATAAGCCTACAACATTGATTGATACAAAAATAAAACAATTGTCAGAATATGATGATTTGTGGACTATGTATTTTGATGGTGCAATTTCAAAAGAAGGGTCTGGTGCAGGTGTCTTGTTATAGTCACCAAGTGGAAAGACATTCAGGTTCTCTTTTACTCTATTATTTGAATGCACAAATAATGTGGCAGAGTATGAAGCCTTGTTATTAGGGTTGAGATTGGCTGAGAAACATGGGATCAAGAAGCTCAAGGCAATTGGGGATTCTGAGCTTGTGGTCTCCCAAGTTAGATCCAAGTTTGTATCAAAGAACAAGAGGTTGAAATAGTATAGGAATGTTGTTTGGGATGAATTGGAGAGCTTTGATGCATTTGGCATAGATGGACGGAAAGAGGTCAAAACAAAGTGGCAGACCTATTAGCTAACATTGCATTAAAACCAGATGATATGACTTATGTTGGAATTTCAAAGGTTGAGGTGCAAACCAGGCCATTTGTCCCTGATAATATAAAAAATTGGAAGGTTTTTGATATTGATGATGATATATTAAGGTTTTTGAATTGTGTGGGAGAGTATGATAAGGAGTTTGTGCAAGCTTTCCAAGCCATTAAGCAATCAATAAAGGAGGCTCCTGTGTTAAGAACCCCTTATTTTTCCAAACATTTACATATTTTCTCATTTGCTTCTTTCCACACAATTGCAGTTGTGTTGTTGCAAAAGAATGCAGAAGGTTTTGAATAGCTTGTGGCTTTTTTCAGCAAATCTTTACAAGCTGCAGAACTTAAGTATGATATAAATGAAAAATAGGCATATGCACTGGTAAAAGTAGTAAAGGATTTTAGGCCTTATTTGATGGGAGCTACTGTAATTTCATATGTACCTAGCCCTGCTATTAAGGACATTTTCACACAACATGAAGTGTCAGGAAGAAGATGTAGGTGGATAAATAGGATTGAGGAATTCAATATTGAGGTCCAGATTACCAAATTGGTTAGAGGACAAGGATTGGCCAAGCTCATGACCCAAATTAATTTGGAAGAAAATTAGATAAATTAGCTAGAAGATGAAAATAGATCACACATATGTGATATGGAGCATTCAAAATGGTATAGAGATGTGATATATTATTTGCAAAAAATGAAATGTCCTGACAACTTGAGTGAAAATGAGAAAAGGACATTGAAGTTACATGCTATCAAGTATGTTATTGTAGATGGAAAGCTCTGGTGGAAAAATGAAGAAGGTGTCATGTTGAAGTGTGTTGACCAAGATCAAGAAAAAGAGCTTCTAAGTGAGATGAACGGTGGAGTTTGTGGAGGACATTATATGGCTAAAACAATTGCACATAATATAATGAGGGCTGGATTTTGGTGGCCTACAGTTTTTAAGGATGCACACCAACTAGTGAAAACATGTGATGCTTGTCAATGTTTCTCTGGTAAGTTAAAGTTTTCTGGTAACTTGCCTCTAAAACCAATTATAGTACAAGCTCCATTCTAGTAGTGGGGTATTGATTTTGTAGGAGAGATAGCATGTAAATCTAGTGGAGGCCACTCATGGATATTGGTGGACACTGATTATTTCACTAAGTGGGTGGAGGTAATTCCAACAAAGAAAGCCACTAGTAAAGTGGTAATTGACTTCCTGATGAGCAACATATTGACTAGATTTGGATGTCCAGAAAGGATTGTGTCAGGCAACACAATGTGTTTTAGATATGAGGAATACATAGAATTTTATGAGAAGCATGGCATCCAAATTTCTTATTCATCAGCATACCACCCATAGGGAAATGGACAAGACTAATCAAGCAATAAAAGCTTGATGAAGATTATTAAAAGAATCTTGGATCAAAATAAAAGGGCTTGGGATTCTAAGCTGAGATTAGCAGTCTGGGAAGATAGGGTAACTATGAAGAAGGCAATAGGTTGTGCCCCATTTGACTTGGTTTATGGGATAAATGACAGGTTTCCCCAAAAAACCTTAATGGAAATGTATAAGTTTTTCCATATGTATGATAATGAAAGTGATGATGAGATGCAATTGAGAGTGGAAGCTCTTATAGAAGTAGATGAAACTAGGAGGGAAGCACAAAAGAGAAATGCAAAGTTGCAGTTGCAAGTAAAGAATTTGTATGACAAGAGGGCAACTGCTAGGAGTTTCAAAGATGGAGATTTTGTTTTAATGTGGAATGCCAGACTGGAAGATAAAGGGAAACATGGGAAATTTGATGCAATTTGGTTGGGTCCATTTTTGATAAATGGTAAGTGGGGTGAAGATTTGTACATCCTCTAAGATATGATAGGGGATATTCTTGAACTGCCAGTTCATGGATAGTTCTTGAAGTTATACTTCACTTGAAGTATTCTTTTCCATGAACAGTAGTTTAGGGTTGTATATTTTGTATATAGTTGGGGTTGTTTTGTCCGAACAGTCCCTTTTTTGGTCCTCTCTGCATCTTGGTCTACTCTTCCCAAGATTCTGAATTCTCACTTCATTCCAATGGAATGAATGTCCCCAACTAGAGCCACTGATGGAACTTCATAAATTTTTTCTCCTTATGTTCCATTCCTGCCCCACCTTATGTCACTGGTCTTTCATGGTGTTGGAAATTTCTTAGGTTTTGGGTTTTAGCTTTTCCTACATGTAAAACCCTTGTGTTTATTTTACGCCTTGGTTGGGATCTATTTCTATGTTACTTTTTGAGGGGGTCTTAAAATGACTTATGCCCTATCGGTTTGTGTAGCCCAGGTCCCTTTGGTCTCAAATATTTTATTTCCTCCTCAGGGTTTTATTTTCCTAAGTCTTGGTTCACCCCATGTTTCATCATTTAAAACCAACTTATGTTGTTGTTTACCATTGGCCTAGTGATGTCCCCTTATTCTTTTAATAAATGTTTTATTTTGCAGAGGGATCAAATTTGTGCTACCGTTGATCAATTGCCTTCGGATATCAACGGTTGCCCGCCATTGCGTGATCGGGAATTGGAAGATCTTTATTGATCATGATATCACAGGCGGGCGCCACGTGCCCTTTCTAAAGGATGAAATTTGTGTGACCATTGATCAACTACTATTTGATCTCAGCCGTTCCCTGCCATCCCACGATGACCCTACCACACTACTTTGGTTGATCATGATATCACGGGCGAGCGACACGTGTCCTATCTAGAATGGCTGAAGGGGATAAAGTTTGAGTGACCATCGATCACATATTGTCAAGATCAACGGACGCTCACCATTGCGTGATTGAAAGTTGCAAGAGCTTTACTGATTGCGATATCACGGGTGGGTGCCAAGTGTCTCATCTGATGAAGCCAAAGAATAAAGGAAATATTGTCTGGCCTTAATACATTAAAGGGTGGGTTACTAAAGTGATTCTTGAGACACACATGTTCTAAATCAACGGATTTGTTATATTCAAGGTGGGAAAGCTGCTCGATGGTTAATGACAAGGCTAGTGACTGTGTTGAATGAACAAGATCAATGATGCTCAAGATCTACGGTTGCCCGCCATTGTGTGATCCAAAGTTGTAGGATCTTTACTGATTGTGATATCGTGGGCAATCACCACATGGAATTCCTTGGTAGCATATGGTATGGTGGGCCCCTTATTGCCACGTTGGGAATTGAGTCAACTTGTTTTGAAGGTGGTCGTTCGATGATTTGATTTAATTGGAGGATCGACAACTAGAATTTAAATCTACATCAAATATGGTTGGAGTTGTTCGTGCAGCACGCAAGTTAGCTTTAATGGCAGACGAGACACCTACTAGCATGATTTGATCGACATAAAATCAATTCTCCTACTTTATTTGTATTACAAAGCATTCAAGTATTTTGCGGAGCTGTTTCAGAGCTAAAGGCGAAGTTATGAATCTTTGTAGCCAGAATTTGGGATTTTTGCGAACAAAGCCGTGAGTTAATTTTTCTGTCTTCTAGTCATTCTGCACTTGAATTTGGGGAGAGATTCATTGTTCTTGTCATTGAGCTTCTTGATGAATGTGTTAGGGCTATATTTTAATTATAGTTGTGACAATTTACAGTGTTTTGTTCTATCATTTTCTATCTCTGGTTAGTCCTAGCTATTTGAAGTATAACGTTGTAAAGCCACCCTAATTTGTCTGAGATGGCACCACCCAAGCAACATTCTGTCCAAGTTGATTATTTAAGAAGAAACTTGTACGATGATTTCCTGGATCAGTTGCCCTTGTCAACAAATGATAGAAAGAAGGGATTGGTTTTGATGTAAGGTGTAAAATCCTGGGGGAAGGGTTAGTATATAATTGCTCCAACATAACCAATGCTAGGGTTCCTCTCACAGGCTTGGAAATGCTCAAGTTGTGGTATGGACAGAGGAATTTGCCTCACCCCTTTTCAAACAGCTGGATGTATGATTTGGGAAAGCTGGTGGTACCAAATTTGTTCCTTGATATAGACCTGCTTAGGGTAGTGGCTGCAAGATATGACCCTGTCACACGGGTAATCAGGGATAATGATGGAAATATTTTGTTGAGCATTAATAGAGATGATATCCAATAGATTTTTGTCTTGAGTGAACCAAGTGAAGACTTGGTTCCTATCAATCCTGAGGAAATGAAGCAGGAATATGCAAAGTTGAAGTCTCTTTTTAGAGCTAAGTTGCTTCCACCTCATTTGGCTAGGGCAGGAGGTTCAAGATTTCATACTAGCCCCAGTGACTAGGAACCTTTCAGATTAAATTGTTTTACAAATCATTTCCTAGCTAGTTTCTATTCATTGTGTCAGATTTTGGGTTTCAGTCCTGGTGCAGTGATGCCCATTGCATACATGTTCATGGGGGTGCAAATACAACACCCTAACTTCTTTGTGACATATGGCTTTTCTTCTTTCTTGGCAAAGAGGATACATGAAGGGCTGTCAAAGTTGTAGAAAAATGATACCGACACTCAATTCTTTTGGTATTCTATGCTGATGCATATGTTCTTGTTCAAGAATGCTGATTTATTCTCTGAAAGGATGAAATTAAGGCTATCGATTGATGGAGAAATATTGTCAGTACAGATATGGGCTGCAGATTTATCTAGCTTTAAGGAAAGCACCAGTTATGTGCAATTTGATAATTGCTTTGCTTCTAGATTGTAGGCTAGATTGATGGTGAATGTACCTAGGATCCTTCAGGAATTACATGATTTCCTCAGGCCAAAGGGGAGGAAGCTAGAATTAAGATTCTACCATAACTAGGGTGGCATTATCTTATACCCAGTCGGCACTCTTTTGAGGGTATATGGTTTTCAGGGAGCCCCTCATATACTGTCATACAATGTGCCACCAAGAGTGGGGTTTGTAGAAGTTTTGTGGAAAATAGGTTGTATTCATGAGGATAACCTCACTAAAAGGGGTAAGGGAACATTTTTCCTTGATTATATAGTGGTGTCTAATTTTTCCTTTTCAAAGGGAGGCTAGATGCATTTTAAGAAATTATTTGATGATTACCATTTGAGGTGTGGTCTGAAGCGAAAGCATGATTTTGAGGGTTTCTTTGCCCTTTTCAAACAAAGAATAAAAGCTGGCAAGTTTGTGCATGAGTTCAACTTCCCTGAGGACCTGATTAGAAATGAGTTCGACCTAAATAAGCAGGAGTTGAACAAGGAGAAATGGATAGCTTATGATAAGCTATTAGATATTGTGCACAAAATGGATCCCATGAATGATCCATTTTTGGAGTTCAGTCCATACCATAAGAAAATTGATTTTGTGATGGAGAACTTTAAAGAGATTATGGGCACTCAGAGAACCAAAAAGGTAAACTTAGAACTGAGTCTGGGTGTACAGGAACAAGGTGTCAGGCCAATTGAGACAGGCCAACATATCAACCTACAAAAAGGTGGCCAATTTACAGGAGGAAAAGGGATAGCAGCAGTGATGAGGAAGAAGTGGACAAAAAGGGGAAGAAAATTATGAAGTTGCCTTCACAACCAGGTCCAAAATTCAAAGTGCTTGGGGCAATCAAAATCATTTATTTAGAATCATCACCAAAAGATAGTCCCTCATCACCACCATCTAAGCCAAGCCCTAAAAGACAAAGGATTGATCAGCCATAAGAGGATCTGATGGATGAAATTATTGTTACTGATCAGGACATGCAGGTTGGTATGCCTTACCCTCCTAGACCAGTTGAATTGGTTTTATCTAATTTAGATATGAAAGGTAAAAGTATACAAGATGCAATAATGGAAGCATGTAAGGAGTTTCTAGATGACAATACATTTGTAAAAAATCTTATATTCTTGCAATTGGTATGGAGGATGAAATTTGAAGAATATCAGCATAAATGTAAGAAGAGAAGAGAACTAAGGCCTGATAGGTCAGACCAAGAGAATGGTGAGGAAGTAAAAACTGAATTAATGGAAGAATTTAAGAACATCACTCTTGAAGAAGGAAGAAAACTGGTGAGTCAGGCTGGTGCATTGATTCTACCTTAATGGGACATTGCAGATGCTATAGCATTTAATGCTATTCTAAATTCCAAGCATCCCTTGCAAGACTCTGAAGAAGAAGTCAAGGCAACACTTCAAGACTCTGCTTTCAGTGAAGAGTATGAAACCTTGGCAATTTGGGCATTGGCCCCACAAGGGAGAAAACTAGATGTTTCTGATATTAATCCAAATTTCAAAGGAGGATTAATAATAAAGAGCTTCAGGATACCCTCAACCACGAGGCCACTAAATTTGTTGTGAGATGTGGCCAAATTGTCTAAAAACTATTGAAAGGAGGAGGTGAAAGAAAGAGCCTAATGGAGAAATTATAGCCTTTTGATTGGGAATACAACAAGATGCAGCATGAAAAATGTTGAGTTGCAAACTAAGATTGGAAAGGTTCAGGTATAAACAAATTGGGGAGACATCAAGTGCTCCAGGGACCAGTACATTACCTTCCATAGCATGGTCAGTGCCTCCTGCTTCTCCAATTGTTTCCACAACAAGGTCTCCCAGTCAAAATCCTTCCCTCACCCCTCCTTTAGAACAAATTGATGAAGAAACAAAGTGCTCTGTTGATCCTACAAAGAAGCAGCTCATGCAAAGAATTGATTAATTACAGGCATCTTTTAGGGTAAGTGAGGAGGGATCTTTCTCAAGGAAAAAAGAGATTGTTACTGCTATTTTGAGGCATTTAAATGAAAATGTTGATAATAGATTACTATCTATACATTCATTATATTCTTTGTTGTTAGATGCAATATAGAATATTGATAGGGATTAGGAGGTAGTGATACCATTGATTGAAAATTGGATCCCTAGGGCCAGTGATTTGGATGTCATGTATAAGGCCTCAAGGTTTGATACAAATAATAGGCCCCAATCATTAAAGCCTACTCAAGTATTAGTTAAATCATTGCAGGGTTTTTAGACCCTAC